>JAEIIL010024759.1:0-37871 GCA_018905715.1 Drosophila lini | reverse complement strand
GTGGTTCCATGTACTGTAGAGCAGTACATGTTACGTAACGCGTTACGTCGTTATACTGCAACGTACAGTTCATGGAACCCAAGATTTTGGTTGTTACCTTTTGACCCACGAAATGGTTGGATTTACCCACGATAATTTTTTCTGTGTAGATACCCTGGCCAGGGTATAAGAGTGCATTGACAAATAATTAAATAATAGCGTCGGAGCCCATTCAAGCAGTGCAGTCGCCTCTGAGTCTCGCAACAAAACTAATAGAATCATATTTTCCCCTGATAAAGCGAAACTGGAAACTGTCCAGCCAGCTTGGCTTTCAAGAGACGGCAATAAGGCGGGGAACGGGGAACGAAGATGAAAAGAAGGCGAGCTAAAAAAGCCAGCTGGAAGAACATGAATAAATAAAATTAAATGCAGCATGCCCACTTAAGAGATGAGCATGCAATTTTAAATAAGAATTAAAAGCAGAAAACTGTAAAGCAAGCGGGATGCAGCAGCACAAAAGAGCGGAGGAGGAGGCGGGTCGGGGGCAGGATTAACAGTCCTATGTCTCGAGATTCGGGTATTCCATTTGTCTATCGAACGGAACTTTTTGATGTGGTCACTCCGGGGACAATAGGCGACTGCCTGCTGCCCGAAGCCCCTAAACGAATCTTCAATTACGGAATTGATTACCATTGAAAGTTGAGAATTAAGTACAGTTTTGAGTTTTCAGCATAATTGCAGCCGATTTCGGGGGAGGGCGGCCAAAGTGCACTGTCATTAAATACAAGGGGGCGTGGTTGTCGGCAATTGTTCTGCCTTGTTTGCCTGTGAATGATGAAGGGAAATAGACAAAGTCACTTGCGGACAATCCGCCGTCCGATGCGCTCGCCTCGGCCTCTGGAGAACCAATCAAGCCAAACGTCGGATTAATTTCATTTAACGTTCAAGTGGCATTATACCGGACTCCCCCAGCAGCAGCCACATCAGTAACAATAGAGGACATCGCAACGGGAGCAGGAGGCAGACGGCCTTCGCACAGTGGTCCACATACAGAAAGAGAAACATGTGGGCATTAAAATATAGAGTTTATTTTAGTTCTTAAAAGTTGTTCGTTGGGTTAATCCCAAAGGCATTTATTAATTTAAATTAATATTTTTTTAGTGTTCACTTCTGTAGGAAATTAAAAAACTATACTTTGTTCTCCCTCCCATCTTCGGTTGACCACTGTGAGACTGCTTCGCTTTGCATTATTTCGCATTGCTGTTGATTCTGTTTGGTACTCGAAATGGAAATGTTCAAGTATTGAATTTGGTTTATCATCAATTTTATTGTCACTAGGCATTTACGAGCGATTATTTTAGTTGTTGCTGCCTTTTATCGTCGAGATCTGGTTCATGTTGCTGTTGCCGTCGCTATTGCTGTTGATGTTGCTGCTGTGGAACAGCAAGGCTGGCGGCAACAACAGGGCCCTTACCATTTAATTTATAGTTTAGGCAAACGCCAAATTTGATTTATTGGCCAAAAGGTTATTGACCATTGTGTTGAGCATATTATTCGGTTGTAATATCTGTTGGCGATGCCTCTCAGGCTCCCCATAAGCCCTTGTTCAATCATTACAATTATGAGCATACTATTGAAACTGCCTTTTCTGTAGTTGTATTTGTTTCCCCAGTTGTTGTAGATAGTGCCTAATAAATGTGCGCTAAATACATGAAATGCCAACAAAAGCCTGGCTGGATGTAATAAATCAATTTAGTTAGTTGCCTGAAATCCCCATTCGCTGAAACCGGCAATTAAACTATTTGAACAGACTATAGATTAATTCGTGCGTGTAAGCTGGTTCTAATTTGGCAAATATTCCAGCTAAGCATGGGTTAGATTATGCTCCCAATGATATACTTTCCATAATAATGCACCCAATTGCACTCCTTTCCCCAAACGGTTGTAACGAGCAGGTCCCTCTCTCTTTGAGTATTCTGTTCTCTTGCATTCAGCATCAGAAATACTCGAACAAACCGCGGAAGGCGATGAAAACTCAGAACTGCACTACTTAAAAATCAAAATTAAGATCTCCATGGTTGGATTTTAATATTAACAAGTAAGCAAGCTACAGCAGAATGCGACTATGTGATATTTGGTACCAAAAAATGCTGTGTTAGGCAGTACATAAAAATAAGAAAAAGAGGGTCCCCGGTTTATTGAGAAAATGAAGCACTACTTAGTGCCAGATTCTTCCCTCCCTGCCAAATGTTCATTGTCAGGTAAAGTCTCGGTTAGGAAAACTTGGTTCGGTATCTTGAATTGTTACAGCTGGCACTGACAGGCGTCATTGCAAATCTATTCCGTCTCGGAAAAAGAAAAGCTTTATTTATTCACGTTCAATGAAATTTTACAACAATTGGAAATCAATCGAATGGAATTCAGTCAATCTGATGAGAATCTTCCGGAAAAACAGGTGACACTTTGCCAGTGAGGTTTGACGCTGGCCTTTAGTATGTTGATGGCCTCAAGATCCACGGTTTTAGGTGTTAATGGATTTGTGCAGCATACAGTGTTTTTCTTATGTGCGATCGCACATCGTCAAGGCGCACAACATCCCAAATCTAAGTTTTCTAACTATATTTTTTAACGAAGAACATTATCTTTTTTATTATTTTTTACTTTTTTATATTAATTAATTTATTGCTGTACTTGATTACCTTATGTATTGTAGTCATATTGACCCAATAAGATTTGCTGATGATGTGCACTGCCAAGAAGTAACCATATAGGTTATATTATCATATTAATGATGTAATATTTTGTCTGAAAGTCCTTATTGCTCCCTTCTCTCAGGTCTATCATTCAGATTTATTTAATTATTTAGAAAAAGTCCGCACAATTTCTTTATTTAACCCCTAACCCGACTCGGTTGGTAATGCTGATCAAGACATACATACAACTTTATGGTCAGTTACATTCATTATCTGTTTGTTTAGGGGTACGCGGTATAAATATTATTTATCTCTTTGCACGGAATGTTTACTTTCGGGCTAATCAAATCAGATACAGAAATGCAATCAAGAACAATTGTAGTTAAATTTCTTGACTGTGACAAGGTGCACCACAAGGTGACAGTAACAAAGATGAGCGCATATGCAGCAGCTTTATTAACATTATCGTCATCATCTTCTATTTGTGGTTTTCGGCAGATAGGCAGCAATAACGGTTTCCCCGGGGCGCAGATTGTTAGCCCGATTATCGGCCACTTCACTCCACTCGGCCCGTCCACCAAAGTATGGCTGTCAGCATCTCGAGAATCGAGAATCTCCGATTGTTTGCAGCTGAAACGGATTGCGCCGCGGCTTGTGTGGCCATGGGGATCGGGACATTCAAGTGCGGGCCCGTCAATGCAAGTGCATTTCACTTCAACTTCAACGCGTCTTTTTCTTGCAGGAAATTAAATCAATTGAACGCTGATGGAGTTGGCTGGAGCCATTTAAGCGGCGTTTGTGTGAAAGCCCCCGGTCTGGTTGTGTCTTGGGCCGTTCTTCTGGCCTAAACAGGTTCGTTCATAATGCCCGGTATCAGTATGGAGGCATTGTGTGCTAGGGTTCTAACGGGACAAGCCGAGAGGCGTGATTGATCCGTCATTATATACCAATCCCAACTAGCTCCATTCGAGTGCAACGGCCCTTTTGACCAAACAAAATCAAACCAAATCAATAATACATTTTAAATGAACAGCGATTCCAGCTCTCGCTTTTTTGCCCAAAAATCCAATTATCAATCCATCCCAGCGCAGCAACGGTCCGAGGACAGCGGTCTAGTCAACATGTTATTATTGACAAATGGAAATGTCAAAATGAAAAATTAACTGAAAATCAACAGCTACAACAGCAGCGGCAGCGACAGTGGACCAACAAATGGCTGCAAACACCGACCGACAATTGAAAATGTCAAAATTCAGGAGCTCATCACAAGCGCCGAAGGGGCCATTGCATTCGCTCACACTAAAGAAAAAATATGTTTGGGTATTTGAAAGAAACAAGAAAACAATGTAAAAAATATAATTAACAAATATGTAGATCATGAAAACTCACAAGGGTGCTTTGATCAGCATACCTTTTATACCGCGCAACTCTAAGCTACAAAGGGTATTTTTAGGTGATGTCCAGCTAAAAACAAAGCAACATGCTGAAAAGTCGATCTTCGACCAAAGTTTGTATATTATTTTGCATACCCGATACCTAATAATTTATAGCAATATTAGACAATATTAAATATTTTAAATAGACAACTAGGCCTGAATTTTTAAGGTTGAATTAGGTTAACTCCCCATTTCTCTTAGTGTGTCCGGGATGTCAGGGAACGGCGGACTGGGCGTAATGGTGCTGAAGCCTCTATGGACGGGAGAGGCTGCATGTTGCACGAGTCGCGCGGCAACAGCAACAACAGCAGGCAGTAGGTCAGGTTGGTGGCACTGCTGTCATCGATGGCCAACGATTGCCGACACTCGAACAGCGCGACATTTGAATGCGAGTGCCGCCGGTTTGGTTGGCACTCTTGGCGTTGGTGTTGTTGCAGTGACCACTTGATAAATGATAAATTAATTGAGTATTGCCAAATGGCATAGTTTTTCCCATAGAATGCCCTAAGTGAATGCTTGCCGAATGCTGGGTATATATGAAGTGTCGGATGATCAAAGTAAATGAACTTGGCTTTTCGAGTTGAAGGGAATACATATCTCATTTTAGGTTTTCATTTATTTCAGTTATTAAAAAATTGTAGCTGTCTCCTAAGAATACGCATAACTTTTGAAACTTAAATCGGCATTTCTAAGTCTAAAGAGCATTTAGGCTTTAACGCATCTAATGCAAATACCATTAATATTTTGGTCTTTGGTTCGGCTGCCGAGTCGCTGACAAGCGGCACTGCCAGCGGAAATCGCTGCACAACATCGAGTGTCGCAACTGCGGCAGGTCTGGTCGTCTGTGGGTCACAAGGACGTTGGGTAGACACCCAAATTGTACAATCTAAATTGTAGGGGCGACGCCTGCGCTAGACAACTCGTTTCTGCTTCTATGTTATTTCTGTCTGTCACCGGCATAATTAGTAAACGGACAAATGCAATTTTGCATTAGGTTTACATTAGTTGAGCTCGAGAGTTGGCCACGATTTCTGCTGGCTAACATCGTTTAATTAACTGCTGAATGGCCAGAGCGAGGAAATTGAAAGCATATGAAAGTGTTCGCGCCAGAGCTGCGGATAATTGAGAAATTTCTATACGAAATAATGTAGAAATTTCACTGCCAACTAAGACTGAAGCCAAAGCGATGAAACAAATGTTCCCGGGGAGCGGTGGATGGATGGAGTGATCGAGGGAGGTGTGGAGGGATGCAAGATGGTCAAATAAAAACGTTGATACACAAATATTTGCATAACACTTGATGCTTTCGGTAAATGCCAAAGCAACAGAAGCTGAAGCACAAGCAGCAACTTCGACGCTTCCGAATTTGTTGGATCCACACAGCCACTCACACTCAAACCCACACTTAATTTGACCAAATGTTGCATATCCGAGCAGCAACAGCAGTAGCAGAAGCACGGACAGCAAGCAGCAGAGCAGGCAGGAGCGGCAACACAAGCACCAGCAGCAACCTGCTAAATGTAGCTTATTTTCACTGAGAAAACAAAATCAACAGAAATGGTAAATTGTTTAATTGAATTTACCGCAGATGCGCTTAAGTTGCTAGTAATTTAGCAAAGCCATCCATTCGTTTTCCCATCTACATCTACCCATGTGCAGCTATAGTTCTGTGGCGGCTCCATGTATCAGGAGCTACAGTCAGAGAAATAAGGTGTAAACATACTTCTGGTTCTACTACTTTTACTCAGTAGTGTGCAATGCTAGAAAGTAGAAGCAATTATTAATGTAAATCGATAGATAGTTTCCGATTAACCTCAGTGGCAACTGTAATTGACAAATATTGATGTGTGGCTTGAACCCTAGCTCTTACCAGATTTCAACACATTGTTTCGTCCAGTGTCTTTCTATCTGAATCCATTGGAGCCGTGCCGGACTCTCTGACACATGGGCTTGATTGTCGTCGCAGTGCAAATAGAGCAACAGCAACAGCAACGACGGCAGCCACTAGGATGAGCACGGCACAATTGCGGTGCAATGGAATGCATCTGTAAGTCTCTAGGAGCCAGTGTATTTAAGCACTGGCTTGCATTGCCGTTCTTCCTGTAACTATGCATTAAATTGAAAACGGCAAAGAAAGTGCTCCACAGACGCCAATTGCTAGATTCTAGATTTCTCCCGGGCCCAATTATGCCTCTGTCGACGAGCGAGTTTTTGCTCCCCGATTTCTTGGCGCTGTAGCCAGTGGACACTGTGTTGCCCAATGCCGATAATGCTGTTGATATTTAAGATGATTTGGCTGGATGTCAGAGGTCGACGCCATTTGCCTGCCAGGAGTTGCACAAGCCTTCTGGCTTTTGTAATCCTAATTAATTTGCGTTGGATCTGCGGATTCTGTGGCACCAGCGGCAGCCAGTGCTTGACACATGAACTCACTTCCAGCTCGCTTGGATCTGTATGGGCTGTATGGGTTGGATCGCCTGGTTCGGCTGGGTTCGACTGCGCCTGGGACTGGCACTGGGACTCCGAGTGCAGCACTCATCTGCCGCAGCTGCCGCAGTTCGTGGCCCAGTGGCAGTGGCTATGTCGTTGCTCTTGGCTAAGAGCGGGCAGCTCGGGCGCATGCGCAGCCGGCAAGCTCTCTTACGATCGCACCAGATCTCTCTCTCTCTCTCTCTCTGTCTTGGCCAATCTGGCGCTCTCTCCCGCTCCGCCTTGACCATTTTGGTAGCGGGCTGTGCTCGTGTGTGAGTGGTGACTCTTCGGTTGGAGCCGTCTACTTTACTTTCGGGGCCAACTTCTTGGACTTTCTTGGTAACACGTTTAAAAGTCTTTTGGAAGCGCCAGTCCGACGATCAGTTCGCTGCGAACGCTTATGGCGTCTGGTGCGTTTCAACGGAGAACAAGTGAACTCGTCCCCCAACAGCCATCACAAACCGAAACAAACACAACAAACTAAAGGATATAATCCGAGCGAATCCCACGAACCCGTCCGCATATTCAGAGCAAAGTTGTGCGTGCAATAAGCCGTGATTCGAATGTAGCACGATTTTAATTAAATCGCCAGTTATTGAAAGCATTAAGCAAAGTTACGAGTACGCATCGCGGTCGAATTGAATTCACCAGAACGGGAAGCCCACAGACTCGTTGTTTTGCACGGTTCACATCCAGCATCCGAATCAGAATCAGAATCGGAATCGGACTCGAACTTGCACTCGCACTGGCACCCGTGGTCACATTCATATTCACATGCAGTGCGCGAGAAATTCCTTCTGGTGGTAGTGACTGGTGTCCTTGTCGTATTGTTTATGGATTTGTTGGTTTTCTGGTTCCGCGCGCATCCCTCTAACACGTAGCAGTGGCGTCAACAGGTAAGCCTTGCATTCAGCCGGGATTAACTTTGCTTAAACTGTTGAAACAACTAAAGCGACAGCAGATAGCAGACAGCCTTGTGGGTGGGTTGGGTTGGTCAGGATGCGCAGCCACTGAGTGGTGGGTGCTGCCTCCTGCATTCGCATCCGCATCCGCAATCCGCATCCACATCGGCTGGCAAGTGCCGACAAAGCGGATTACCATGAAAATATTTACAAGCTTTAAATTGTTTATGCCAGCCAGAGTGTCCTGCGTATGCGGGGTTATTCCGCATACTCATATTTTAGCTATTGGCCAGTGTAATTGGCCGAGATGATCGGATCCGATCTGATGGGATGTATCCCCGTTGCGGAGAGAGGCAGCAGAGAATGGAATGAAATGAAAACTTGTCTTTAATTAAGGAAAAGGAGGGGCTGGCCAGCGAGGTGAGGCAGAGAGAGCAACAAGAACGGGCGCATAAAAAGTCAACGGCAGCAGCGGTAACAACAACAAGTGCCGCAAAAACAAGTACCACACAAACACAGATTACGATAGGGGGAGCGGGAGTGGCAGCCACACACGTGTAACTGGAAACAAGTTGAATGCCTCGGCCACATTTGGTCAAGTTAACACAAGGCAATGCACCGAGAACCGAGGCCGAGGCCGAGGCCGAGAACACTTTCCTGGGAACCCAGAATCCCACCTCATGGAGGGGGATGTGATTTTAATGAACTACTAAAAAGTCGGCATGCCAAGCCCAGACCCAAACCAAACCCAATCCTAAGCCCGAGCCCGAACCAAAACAAACATAAACTAACTTGACTGCAGCCCGAGATTGCATTATGGTTGCCACATGCAGCAGCAACATCAGCAACAGTTGAGAGTCTAGCAGAGCAGGGCGAACAATACGGCAATCTGTATAATATTTATGCAAGCATTAGCAGGCAGGCCATCCCCAGCCCCGATTCCACTCCCACTCCCAATCCACAGGCCCAATTCCCAGTCCCCCACCTGCAAGCTCCAGCAGCTGTCCACTGGGCCCGAGCCTGGTTAGTAAAGACTTAAGCTGACAGCCACCACCACCGAGCAAAGCGCAGAACAGTTTGAGTTACTTTCTACACAGTATTCTTACCCCGAACCCCGATCCCCGAACGGAGCTCTTCAGGCCCCTTCGCTGGACCCACTGGCTGGCTGAGATTAGTGCAGTTACTGCAGTTGCATCTACAGTTGCCGTTGTTCTTATTGCGGTTTCTGTTACTGTTGCGGTTAAATAAATAAAGCAGCGTGACTCCACGGCTCAGCCTCAGTCTCGGCCTCCGTCTCAGTCTTTGCTTTGGTTTTGACTTTTTCTCCGGCTCCGACTTCTTGGTCTGCAGCTTGGCAGCTAAGAGATTGCGTTGCAGCAACGGCCAGTACCTCAGCTGTTCCTCCTGCTGTGACTGGCATAAACGAATCTGAAATTATAGATGCGTCCGCTGCCTGCTGCTTTCCAGCCCACTTCCTTGGGGCCTTGTGGGCCTGGCCCAATTAGACCAGCTCGAGAACCAGATCAATCTCACACGAGAAGCCTCCGATTCCAGAGATTGGAGCCCGCAGGAGAGCCGGGCCAGGACCGGTGACGTTGCATAAGCAGCTGATAAACTCGCACATAACAAACTTATGGCAAATGAGCACGCCATCGCCATTAAGAGTGGCTGCATTTTAATTAATCAAGTTAACAAACGGAGCGATGCAGCAGCTGGGGCAGCGGCATCATCTGTCAACAACAATGCGCGCGGCAACTAATTACATGCTGCTCGGCGGAGGAGCGAGTGTTCCCAAAAACCGCGCGCCCAATTGAGGCGGCTGCTCATCATCATTGTTCGATGCGGGGCTGGCTTTGCATATGTGCGATTACCAAATTAGATTTCTGTCTAATTATGGCAGTGGCACTGCAGGAAGGCAGTGCGCGGCCCGAAGAAGTCGCAACTGAAATTAATAGCTGGAGTTGGCTCGGCAGAAGTTTGCACAAGAAACGATAAACAAATGGATGCAGTAAAAACAAAACTGTGGAGCAAAGACAAACCGTTCACTCTATTCCGTTCCGTCCTGTCTATCCCGTCCCGCAACCGACTCCAAGCCCCGAGCCAGCCAAAGTTCTCCGTGAAGCGGACTGGGTTGTCCTGGTTCTGCTCGGAGGATGCTGCACTTAATAATAATTAAATAATTTTCGCCAATTATAGAGCCAGCACAGCCATCTAAATGGGCTTGGCTTAGTCTCTGCATCTGTATCCGTGGCCGTATCTGCAGCCAGTGTCTTTATCTTCATCTCCGGCTGTGTTTTTGTGTGTGTGCTGCACTAATAAATAAGATTGCTTTTAATTAAGAAAAAGAAAATAGTTCCTACCATCGAAGTTGAGCAGCAAAAGTTGCCCCATTTGCCTTGGCAGACACTTTTCTCAGACGGAGCTGGAGTGCGGGCTCTCAGTCTTGGGCATGATTCGGAATTGGCTCGACAATGAGATTGAGTTTCACCAAGAAGCCATCAAGTTACTGTTTCCTTTGGCGCTAGAACCAAATATTAGTATTACTTTCACCAAAATAATGTAACATATCAATACTAGGACCTATTTAGCACCACAACCCTGTTTAGATTCTATTGAAAGTAGGTAACAAAGATTGAATTAAATGTTAAGTGACCCTTTTGATCCCTTTTCAAGGGAATAACTCTAAGAATATATATATCCAAGTGTCATTTACTATCGCTTTATGATTATGATTCTTCAATTTGATGTAAAGTTGAAAGCATTAATCAAATGGGAGTGCAAATTAAACATAAATCTTTCTAGCTATGCTGATTAATGGGACCACGCTTTCCCAGGCGAATTGGAGATGAATTTTACCCCGAAACTTTTCACATGCTCTCCTGCCGTTGCATCGCAATGGCATGCCCAGAAGCCCTTTGGCTTATTACAGAACAATTTCCCTGCTCAGCTCAGGAACAGGGACAGGGCCACCAATGAAAGTCGGTTCTCCGCTGCCTGTTGCAAGGCACCACGCACAGGTTAATTTGAAAGCATTTGAAAGTTTTTGACGCTGGTTGCCAGGCACTGGGGTGCTTGGGTTCGGGTGTGCACCTGGGGTGTGGCTGCCGGTGGTGTGCATCAGCGTCACTGCCTGGAGTTGACTTGTGGCTCTAACACACACTCGCTCCGGCCCAGCCGCCTTGTGGCACATGTCATGGGAACTTTGAGTGAGCCAGCTAAAGTTGAGAAATCATGGGAGTGAAATACTTTACTTTGTTCGGTGGAAATTTATTAATAAACATTTTTCGCGTTCGCGCTGCGGAACTTGTAAGTCTATATACTTACTTTACCATATATGTATATACTACCTATCGCGTGCAGAGTCTGCTCAGAATGGGAAGTGGAATCGGAGCCCAGACACGAATGCACTCCTGACCGCCTTTGTCTGCTGCCCAATAATAATGTTATTTGCCTAACAGTACAACTGGGAGTCAGAGTCAGATTCTCGAATAATTCATGCGCATCTGTGTTAATATTATGCCAGGCTCCGACTCCGGCTACGTCTACGTCTCCGCTGTCGGACAGCTCAACCCGTTTTCGGGCCTAGATGGGCCGGATGACTTTGAACTTTTGACACATTTGGCAGTCGGCTGTCATAGTTTGCCAAGGGGTAATAGGTCACTGGGGAATTTATGCTCGGTTAGGTCCTTCGTTTCCCTTTCGGCCAGGAAACATGAGTTCTCCAGCTACATAAATTCTTTATGCCCCAAATTATGGGACTTGACCCTGTCAGACGTCCAACGTCCCACCAGATGGATCTGTTTGTCAGAGAAACAACATGCTGCCCTGCGTGGGCCAGCATTTGTGTTAACCGAGTTATTATGTCTAATTAAGCGGCTTATTCATCTGGCCAACTGGCACTCGTCGCAAACTTATCGCCGTAAACCGCATTTCATCGCGTCAACACAGTCGCCATCGAACGCACATCGCACAATCGCTGCTGAATGCCACAATTTATGCTGGACCGCATTAGGGAAAAAGCACTGCATATTTTTTCCATTGTGACATTTGTCCATTGCCCGCAATAATACATTAATAATAACAATAACAATGCCCCTTCCCGGGCGGTTTTTGCTATTTCTTTATCAGACCTTATGCAACCACTTTCACAAAATACAAATTGAATTGCCATTGCCATCGATAGAGCACAAAAACCAGGGACAATAATTAAAAAAAAAAAAGAATAATAATAATGGAAAATACAATTAATAATTGTAAAATTGTTATTCAGTCTTGTGCAGCCGACTTTAAAGTAATTATTGAGAATGTTTTGCTGAAAGCGGTGCACGTCAGAGATAGCACTCAGCTCATCCGGCATGATTAATTTACTGACCCTTTGGGCGCCTCCCGACCTCGCCATCGCATTCATGAGCTGGTCAATCAGCACTTAAGAGCTTTCCCGGGCGGATGCTAACAATATGCTGCTGCTGTTGCCACTGCTGCCACTGCCCATAATCCATTAGAAAAAGTAGCAAATTATGATTTATTGCACTTTGCCCGAAGAATGGAAAAATTCATGAAAGCCACAAAGTGTGCGAGCGCCAGAAAGTGTACTCCGCAGAAACCTGTGGCAGGAGCAGGAGCGGGAGTTGGGGAGGACCAGGAGCGGGAAAAGTGGTTTCCAGGGAGGCAGGGCGTCTAAGTAGCATACGAAAATGTAAAACTCTTGTAATGAGGCTGCATGGCCACTTTGGGCCACTGCGAACCACTCGATGAAGACCTCCACGGCCGCAAAGTTGTGGTCTCGGCATATTAAGCATACGCCCCGGCGGTGCATAGATGTTGTCGCTGCATTCGAGTGTGCGGAGCGGCAATTAATGCTCTATTTATGGCAACCAAGGAAATATCAGGTCTAAGGCCGTCATCCCAATTACACGCATGAGCGATGTGCGTGTCTTCCACCGGCATTCGCCCGAGGCTTGTGTAACTCCACGCCTAATGAGCCCACAATTGGGTTTCGGCGACTGAGCCGCCCCTCAATTTGGACACATTAAGCCATCTATCAGATGGTCGAATGCAGTTGCACGGCCTTTGCTCAGCTCTCGAGGCCCACGGCCAACGATGCGTCAGCTTAGCTTCGGGTTAGTTAATAACTTTGACCGAAATACCTGGGACCAATAACCGAATAACCGAATAAACGAAAAGTAAGTGTCATTAGCATATACTTAGCACAAGAACCAGTTTCCAGTAGAACCCACCGGAGAGCCAACAAAAGAAGGGGAGAGAAAAAGAGCAGCTCGACCGAAATAGGTCAGAAAGTTTCCCACTGATTGGGTATTCGTTTCAATTAACACATCTCCCAGCCGATAAGTAATATTCGCATATGCAATCATAGACTTTACTGCCGCGAGGTGGGACTTTGGGTTTACAGCCGCTGCTCCGGAGCTGTCAAGAATGCAACTGGAAACGGGCACAAATTGAATGACAGAGCGAAGCGAGAGCGGAAACCGAGCCATCGGCGATGACTGGCTATGAATGGGAGCCAGTGGAAGTGGCAGCGGCAGCGGCTGGCGAAAGGCGCATAATAAACCATAATGACAAAATTACTATATTTAGTGTGCTAAAAATCGGTCAAAGTGTCAGTAGGTTGTCCGTAGCCGCCTTCATTAGCGGCGCACAGACCCAGAAGACGACTTTGCTCTCACTTTGGACAAAACGCCTGCGCCGCCGAACGTGATATTGCAATTTTTGGCATTAACTTCTTTTCACCTGAGCGATGAGTCCGCGCCTCCGGCTCCGCAGATCCCCGAATGGCTCTCAGCCTCTAGAGCGTGTCTAGGCCGCTACCGAGATAGAAAAGTATAAATGTCCCCTGCCCACCAAATGCCAGCCGGCTCAAGTATCTTCCAGCACGCCAGCGCCAGCACGGCAACTTTCATTTTTGCCGCTGCAGAATATCGCCTCACAATGGACACAATAAAAAGCGTATCGAACACATCAATAGGTTATTGGCATATTTGTGCGGTTGTCTTTTCAGAGCGCTTTGTTTGCTTCCCATTCATCAGGCAACTTGAGCGGACGCACGCAACTCGAGCGCTTCGCCTTCCCCTCCGCGCTTATGTCTCTTGACGCGCTTCGAGAGAGTGTGCTCTTCAGCCCCAAGTGTGGCAATTAGCAACGACCTAGGGACCGCAAACAAGCCGCTCCACCTGGGTCTCCCGCCGGAGATGCAGATGCACAAGGGCGCGGGACTAGAACCTGGGGGAAGAACAAACAAACTCGGGCACGTATGCCCGATACAGATACAGATACAGATGCGGCGAGCGGAGCGGCAGATGGGAGATGATTTTCGGTAACGTTATAAAAATTGAAAGCTACGCATTCTGGTGACCCACATTCACAGCTTGCCAGAGCCAGAGTCAGAGTCAGAGTCGGAGCCAGTACAGCCCCAGTCTGGAGTCTCGTCTCTCATGCTGCTCGCCGCCTGGTTCCACTTTCGGGCATTCTTACCTTCTCTCTGGGCCATCTTCCGCTGGCCATCTGGTTTGGGCCAAGAAGCAACAGCGAGAGCGAACCAACTCGGCTCTGTCGCGCCATTCTCGCTCTTCTCTTCTGTGTGTTTGGCATGAAATCAATCTCGCCAAAGCCAGCACTTCAATTCGTGTAATTTCGAGCCACTTTTATCGTGTGCCTCTTTCATTTGTCATTTGTATTCGAGTGGAATTTAAAATTCAGCATTTGACGCTTTCATTTTAGCCAGAAGTCCGGACTGCGGAGGCAAATGGGATTTCAATGCCGCCACCCCAAAAAAACCTTTTTGGCTGCTTAATGGCATTATTAACTTTTGGCCGTCTCTTCATTGAACTTCAATTAGCTGCGCCTCATCATTATCTTCGTGTTTCCGCGGACACCTCGGCCAGCCATTCTTTTTTGACTTTTTTCCCATTTGCCCCTTTCAGTTTTTGGGAAAGTGTATCAATTAAAATTTAATTGCCGCGACAGGGCGGTACAGAAAACATGGAGGGGCACGTGCGAATCCAATTGATAATGGCTAATTATATTTAGCGGCCGCAAGACTTTGCTATTCACCCTGAATTACTTATACTCCACTTAATTCATTATGTCTTCCTTCCTCTGATCTGCTCAATTAGCAGGTGATTTGTCGTTGTGGGAAATGAATTCGGTGGGTGAGTGGCTGTCATCGGATTATCTGATGCCAAAAGACCGCAAAGCCCTACGCCCTTGCCCGATATAATTATGTCCAGAAGCCAAGGAAGAGCAACATTTATTTGACAATATATAAATATATAACATTTGACTGCGGTAGGAAGCACTTTGAGCACAGGTTATATTATATTTCCTTCCTACTATATGGAAATAATTTTAAGAGTGCAAATTAAAAAAGTCAGAATATATTATAGGAGGTTTTTCAATACGTGGAATAGCCCCTGTTTATCGCATAAAGAGATTCCATGCCTGCAGATTTAATGAAGTCAGAAATTTGTTAGGAAAACATTGTTAGAAAAACAAATTTAAACATAGTTTAGATGGTGGCGCCACACCAAACGTCATTGCGGGTGAATCCATACTCAACTTTGGTGTGTTTCCGAATATATGAAATGGTTTGTATTCATTTGGCAAATGCATGAAATAAAAAAAGAAGAAGCTTTCATATGACATTATTGAAGTTAATAATAAGCTGCCATCCGTTCTAGTCTAGGCCCCAAAAATGTGACTATTTCAATGATTTCAAAATTTTTCTGTGAAAGTTGGCCTTAAACTTATGTAACGTTAACTTAATGCAAGTATATAGTAAGCAAATTTACAGGAACTCGCCGGAAGGTCCCTGAACAGTATGAATGAGTATTTTGACATTTTTCGATTAATATAATATTTGTGTATGTGTATGCACATCCGGCGATTTATTTTTCTTCCGTTCATTTTCCTGTTATACAATTGAAAATGGGTTTTGATTTCCACAAATAAACATTTATTATGGATTATATTTTAATTTATTGATACAAAATTAATATTTAATTTTTGTAAGTGAGCCTCTTTAATTTCAGTTTAACGTGAATTCTTTGGCACTTGAACAGTAGTTTACGAAATTGTATAGGAGCTTTTCGGGTTTATTTTTTCTTTTATTCAAAATGAAAAAAGAGGGCACCGGCATGCCTCGGTAAACAGCAGGTTTGGGGTTTGAAAAAGTGAATTTTAGTGCAAATTCTGGCTGCCAAACGCTTAGGGCTTTTCTTTTTTCTTTCTAAAGCGACAACCCCGAACTCTGCCAACTAAATTATTTCAAATGTCAGCGACAAAAGCGACGGTCTGCCAGCTTACACTCACATCAAATGCAAATAATCGAAGTGCACACGGACAAACACAGTATCGATAAAGCAGCAGCAACAGCAGCAGCAACAGCAACAACAATCAGCCAGGCGAGCTGCCAAATGAAATGTTAGAGAAAATCAAACAATTTTGCTCATTGAGCTTTTAAGCCGCTAGAGGCTCGGGGAGCGGCAGGGTCGAGCACATGTCATTTTTCAGATACTTTGATGTGCGAGGGCCAAAACAAACAGAAAACGGCGGCTGTCATAGCTCTGCATGCCCCACATACACTGTTTGTTTGTATATAAATACCACCAATAGCTACCCATCAATGCGATTGAGTTATATGGAATTTTCAGAGGGCTTTTCGAACACCACGTCACAAGGGACTCGGGCGGCAATGATTTTCCACTTGACCGGAAGAACAAAGGCTCTGCGGGAGGAGACCTTTGCCAGTA
Organism: Drosophila lini; assembly: GCA_018905715.1. Classification (NCBI taxonomy): domain Eukaryota; kingdom Metazoa; phylum Arthropoda; class Insecta; order Diptera; family Drosophilidae; genus Drosophila; species Drosophila lini. The sequence goes on along the minus strand of JAEIIL010024759.1, from coordinate 21,624 downwards.
AATACAATTATATTTTGTGTGTGTATTAATCGCGTCTTCATTGAACTCAACTTGCAGGGCAATTGGAAAAAAGGCCATATGCACACCATATAGTATATATTGATTAACTTCGTTTGGCGAAAAAATAAATCATTTCAACCCTCTAGTAAGTTCAGCAACATTTTCAAGTCCGCTTCCGCGCATTCTCTTCCATTTTATCGGTCAACCAATATTGCACTTTGCTGCAGTTACAGCAAATACAGCAAATAATGCCGGCCCATCAACCAACCGCTAAAAGTTTTGTGGGAGCAATAAGAGTCTATATGTTCCTGCATATTTCGCTGCAATTTATTGTATTTTCTGCGAAAACTAATTCAACTATTCGCTGGAATTTCGGCGTTTGTGGCGAGTTCTTTCCTCAAAAAGTTTCCTGCGGCAGATGGAAACTATAGCGGCTCCCAGGAATTGATGGGATTTCGACGCTTTGGAAATATACCATATATAACGGGCAAAGAACAAAGGCCGCCCGGAATTGGTTAGAGAACAAAAGTCGCGCATTTACCGCGCATCCGAGCTAATGAAGCTATTAGTGCTGGTCTCGTTGGCCATCACGTCACACTAGTCCCTGCCCCGGCCCAAGCCCCGTTATTGGGCTCGGGAAATGCCCATTTTCCGCAGCTAACTACAACAGAACAAACATTTTTTACTTGATTTGGCCAGCCGGGCCAGCCGGGCCAGCCGGACAGAAATAACAAAAGCTTAAAGTGAGTGGAACTGTGGGTGGAAAGCGGGTCGCAAAGTTTATGCCAGTCGGTTGATTTCTGTAGCATTTCCGTTTTGTTTCATTTTAATTCTCGAACTGCTCTTTGACCATTTTTGATGGCACACACAAACAAACACACACAAAGAAAGGTCCAGCGGGGAGGGCGGCAAGGCGGGGGGCGCCCAAAATGAAATAAAATGTTTGACTATTGGCGGAAGTGCGCCATAAGTTTATTTCTTTTGCGCCATTTTGTTTACATATTTTTCAAGTGTGCAGCTCGCTTTTGGGCGCTTTTGGGCCATGGCTGACTGGCTTGCTTTTAGTTTCGGCCGAGTTGGTGTGTGCGGCTTATTGGCCCTTATGCGCCATAATGTAACGGAAATTGTCCAAGTTTTAAAGGCATACATATTTAATTCGAGTGCCGCCTCGTGCAAACTGTTGCTGTTGCTTTTGCCCCTCTAAATGTTCAATTTACTGCTTTTCAGCTCGTCTTGCCCCCAGACCCTTGGCAGCTGCTGGCCGCCATTAATATTTTCCAACTATTTGCATAAATTAATGCTCGCACACAAAATGTTGCCAAAATATAGCTGGCTGCTGGCTGCTGCCTGCTCTCTGCTCTCCGCCTTTCCCGAGGCAATTTGTGGCCCCTGCCCTGGCTCCCGCATCCTGCATCCTGGGCCCTGGATGTGAGTGCGAGTGGGCGTCATGTGGGTCAGCTCAGCTCGTCTCAGCCGTCTGCTCGCAGTGAGCGAGTTTTAATAGCGATTTAAAGCGCCTTTGTTTGAATTCGAGTTAAGCATGCGCCAAAGTTTCGCATATGAATGGGAAATGAAATTGCACGGTGGCCCGGGGCGCATATAACTCCACCGAAAGTTTGTCTATTCTGGCGTATATTCGGGGCCTTAAAGCAGGGCGCCCGCTCGCAATTATACAAGTACATATACATATGTATAATATATGTGGCGCTGCAGCAGCTGCTGCCTCAAAATTCAAAACGGGAGGGGTGGAACCTTCTCGGAAGCACATAAATATGAAATTAGTTTAATCAGCTTCCACTAAGCAGCATTTAATTGAAAACCCTGCCTGGCCAGCTGAGAAAGACTAGTGCCAGTTAACCATTATCGATCGCCCGGTCCCCGAAATCCGAGGTGATTTGAGTCTAAGGTGAAAAGTGGCGATTTCCGCGGGATTGGTGGGATGCATGCTGCTGCAGGACGGAGTATGCAGGCTAAGGGCAGGGTAATTGAGTTTTTAGAAGCTGTTAGCGGTCCCACACCAGCTCTTTGCACCACTTAATGGCAAGGATGCGCAGCAACATGCAGCAGCGGTGCATTGTAGTGCAAATTAACTATGTACCTGCCCACACACTCCCAGAGCAACCCCCGAAATCACGCTCGCTGGGCCCGGCAATGCTAGCCAAACTTCCTCGGCACAGACATCGCAGCCAAATCAAATTTGCACGAAAAACCAAAGGTAAACTTTGAACGCTACTGGCGGGCAGCCATCCACACACACTTGCACACTCGCACACTCGCGCACTCGCACACTCGCCTGTTGAGGCAACACACATACGCAAATTCGCACGTCGCTTATTTGGTAATTTGCGTGAGTGCGAAAATGCGTTGCGTGTTTGCCTAACTTGCAGCATGTCCTGCGTCCTGCGTCCTGCAGCCTGCGAGTGCGCGAGTGTGTGCCCTGCAAAGTTCGTAAACTTGTACACACACCTGAGACCACAAAGATACGCATACACACTCGCAGAAGGGCCTTAATTGAGTTAGCCATGGATTTCGCGTGGAAAACTTTAAGTCCTGTGCGGTCAGAATGCAAGTTTTGGCAACTTTCCTTCGCCGGCGAAATAAATTCCCATAATAAATGGGCTGGCGTTTAACTGTGTCAACAGCAGTCTTCTCGGCTCGCTTCTCAGGCAAAGAGTAAACAAAAAGCAAGCTGCACCAGCACCTGCACCTGCTGCTCCATTCCAGCATATAAAATGTTAAACTGCAGGCTAATGTCCAAAAAGAAGCTTGGGAGTGGCTGAAATGCACCGCAGGCGAAGGGACAGGCCGTGGCGAATCTGTCGTTGACGTTGTCATTGTGGCTACGCCAGCACCGGCGGGGAGCTGGCGGAAATTATGCAAAATAGGTAAAGCAGCTTTGGCGAAACTGAACCTCAACTGCAGGCTCTAAATTATGTGCTCCGGAGCATAGCACTCGCTGACAGGCGAGTCGGATGCTTAAAGGCCCGGTCCCTGTCCCTGTCCCAGTCCCAGTCTCAGTCCCTGTACGTAGCCAAAGCAGCTATTGAAAATCTGTCTGTCGCCGATATAAAAACAGAAAATTTACCCTTATTAATAGTATTTGTAGCTCTTGCACCTTATCGATAATTGCATTAAGAAAGGCTAAGTAAGCATCACCCGTCAGGAAGGCTATCAGAACAGTTATCATAGTCTTCAGTATGGTGCTATTTGCTCTTTTAAAGAAATCTTTTTGCTATTGCGAAAATTCAAACGAACATATCAATTTATAAAAAATAGTTCTTATACATGGATGCTTTGCTTTTGTTTTTTGGTGTTATCACAAACTTTTTGCATTCGTTTGGCCATCAGAATGTTTCATATATTTTTTCCGCTCAAACATCTTACTTGGTTGTTTTCCGAAGTAAGCGGAATGTTGAAATGTCTTTTATTTGTCCAAGTCCTGAAGCAAAATAGAGGCAGCAACAGCATATTTACAATTCAATTCCTGCACTTTCAATTACGTTTTTAGTGCACTTTAGTTAATTAAAAGCTATATATTTATTTAAGATCTCTGTATCTTACTCATATTTTACAATATAAATGCTAACGTTAGAGTGATCTAGTAATGGTGGGATTAATCATTAATAGACCAATGACCAGAAGAATTATTTCCTTTTGAAATGAAGATCCGATTGGGTAAATTCAATATTCAAAAGTCAGCTACTTTTCCTTAGGTGCGCAAAGGAAAGATAAAAAAAAATTCTATAGATTTTTCTGACTTTTAAATCTTACATCAAATACAAATTTTTAATATAAATTGTTTATGCTTACTTGAATCATACAGAGCTAGAAGCTGCGTTGTGTGTACTAAAAAGCTCCAACTCTAACCCCGAGATTCCTAAGCTAATGACTATATCATTTAATATATCGAATATGATACGCCGGCATTATTACTGTTTCCTCCTCGTCAGTCAGGCCAACTTATCACTTCGCTATCGCTGTCCTGTCTCGGGCTGAACTCTGGCCAGGCCCCTGCCACAAATCTTCATAACTGTCCGCACATTTGGCATCGTTACCTAGGCCGTTTTTGCACAGCCTGGCATATCTGTATCTGTGCCAGAGCAAAGCGGGGCAAAGAGTACCCCTGGGTATTTGTCAACCCAGTTCTTCGGCCTCCGGCCGAGTCCGAAACTGTGGCAGCGATAGCTTGTGAGAGCAATAGAATCTTATCTGAAGCACACGCGTTTAACTGCCACTGCCAGGGCCCGGGCTGGGCCGGACTCCGGCTCGGATTCCAGCTCGGACTCCGACTTGACCAGCAGATCTGCATGAAAAATGTTCTACACACTGTGCATAAGCCACGTATGCTTGGCTCCGAAACTACCACCTGCTCGCACGCCAGCTGGTCGGGCCGGAAGCAGGGCTCCTTTGCATAGGATTTGCTTGCAGTCAAAATAGCTCCCACCTATCTTTCGCCCACTCTGACGTAGGTGGTGGAGGCATTCCTCCCCAGGAGCAAGTCAAGCACATTTTTCACAGCAGGCGACGGTGTTTACTGTGGTCGCTGCTGAATTTAAAATGCAATTAAATATTAGATTGGGCTCTATTTGGGCCTAGGTGTGGGCCTAGCCCAAAGTAATTCGGGCTGCTCTATTATGAAAAGCCCCTCGCCTAGGGTTAATTAACATGACTAATGCACTGGAAGTAGCTAACTCACGGCGCCCAATAATCAGTCCAGGACCTGTCCCTTCGCACTAGCCATGGCCATGTTGAGTAACTGTGGAGGCCGGCAATTACGGCCGGCTGATAAAACAAGGCGAGTGATTGTGCAAGTCATAACTCAAAAGGAGACGGATATGGCGAACATGAGGGTGCCGCGTGTGAGTCCATCTTCGCTCCGAGAGTGACGCAGCGGGACAGGACTAGGAGGGGGAGAGCGAGTGGGGCAACTCTCAGCGTAAACCAACCCCGGGGAGCTTAATCCTTTCACACACAAGCTCGACAGCGGCCACTAACACTGACCGAAGAAAACGCAGTTGGGCATGAAAGGATACGACGCCTTTTTTGTACGGAACTCAGTGTAAAAGGATTTTGTGCACCTTTCAAGGCCCTTTTTTACAGTTTGTTGACTACAAAGTCCGGGAATGAATGAATGAATGAATGAATGCCTGAATGCTTGAATGCCTGATGATTGAATGTGCCCAGGCCGCAGGACGGAGGACGCAGGGCAAAGGGCGCAGGAATAGGAGGCCGCTTTCAAGGGTCGTTCTAATCAGCCACAACTAGACGGCAGACATGAGGATTCCTCGACTCCACTGCAATCCACTCCACTCCACTCACTTGTTTTGATTATAAATTGAAAAATTTGCTGTTGTGCAAAATTTGTACAAAATCAAAGTGTTTGCCAGGAGACTCGCTTGCCTTGCTTGTCCGGGCCCCTCGGACACTGGCATTTCCATATGTCACAGCCCGGAACGGGGTGGTCAAGCGCAAAGGGTCAGCCATGTGGAATTCAAAGGGGCATGCTTGTTAGTAGCCGAATTTGAAGACCCTCGCAGAGAGAAGATGTTAAAGCAGAATAATTATGACGGCCTGGGCCGCCTTTAAAGCATAAATTACAGTTCATGGCCTGCAAATGTGGAGCAGGGCTGCTACAATAAATACATTACAAATGTGATAATGGCAGGCGATTGCGAAATGGATTAAGCACGGCCTGGCGTTGATTTCCCCGCCGTTAGTTAGCGGTCCTCGTTTAAGCCTTTATCAATGCGCATCGAATAAATATGCAACGCGGGCGCGGCAAGGAGCTGTTTGCTGTTCTACTTAATTTGAAGCGATTTATTCACTTTTTTAAGCTCTGTGCCGAATTAAGGCGCCCCTTAATGTAATTAATTAATGTTGATATGCCTGCATGCTGTTGGCAGGCGCGGGATCTGCCCCGGGGAAATGGGAAAATGCAATGCGAGCCAGGCCGGGCACGCACTATTTGATAAATTGCCACAATCACAAACTTGCCAGACACTTTACGCCGAAATGCTGAAAAGTTGTGTGGCCCTGGTGGCTGTGGTGTTGCAGGTTGCATCTGCAAATCACGTATACGTCGCATGAAGACTTGCCAAGTTTTTGCTAATTAATGCCAAAGAGTTATATATTATACGGGCACGCCACGTCGCCTAATCCTGCTCACGCCCTGACCTCATAACTTTGGCAGTTGGGCACCGGACTGCCGGACTGCCTGAACGTGTCCGGACTGGGATCGAATCCAGGCAGTGCCATTCAATATACAAACAGAAGATCCGGCGATGACAATGGCCCAAAGATCTGGGGCTTCGATGCGCGACACGTGCGGAGCGGAATAATGCCAGGGGAAGCATTTATTGTTACTCCGCACAAACTTGAAAAACTATAAAGCCAACTTGCGAGCGCCTTAGCCCGACCCGGGCCCAGGGATTTATTTATGTTGAAGTGCGGTGTCAGTGGCAGACATGCCACAGATTCCACCTCGGCCTTTGTGCGCGGTCTGCCAAGCATGAGCACACAGTCCACCTACGTCCTCTCAAAATCCGATCTGCTCCAAACAATAACAGGCTGGGGAAAGAATAGACAGCCGGCTGCCAGGGGGAGCAGCAGCTGAAAAGTTTCATAGCCAAATGAAGATTGGCATAGCGAGATATGCACGTGATGGGAATGGAATGCCGAAAATTATATAGAGCTCCTGCGGCGTGCGAAATCTTTGCCAAAACAATATATGTCATGCACATGCCCGACGGCAGCCCCGGGAACCCGGGCGGAAGTGGCACTGCCAGTCAGTAAATGGCCAATGAATCGACTAAGCTCCGGCGGCACTGAGAGCGGAAAATAAAATGCACATTAGCCGGGCCAGAAGAGGCGCTCTGCTGCCAGTGGCAGTACTCGTAGAAACAGGAAGAGAGATACACGCACACTGGGTCTGAATCAGCTCTTATATTTTTCCCCAATTAATTCGACTTTCAAAACCATAAATCTTGGCTTATATATCCGGCATGTTTGGCAGTAAACATCAACATTAAATTGTAGTTGGTTAAATTGAAAATTCTATAATTGTAAATTTATTCAAATTAATTAGCTGTTGCATCATCCTTAAAAATCTTGTATTACAATATTTTGATTTTGTTATTTGTTTTATTTAAAAGTGCTTATTTAAACTAGAGTAGCTTTCATAATATTTTTTGACTTTTTCCAAGACCTAGCTTTTCTTTATCCTGCAAATAGATAGGCTTTCCTTCTTGTTTGTTTTTAGTGTAGTGCCCAAACAACAAAGAGTATAGTTTCTCCGTCAATGTATTTGGAGAAGAATATAAACTTGTATTCACGGAATTGTTGAAGGGGAAAGCGGTAATAAATACGTTTAAAATCCGAAATTGTACTCCGTCTGGAGTGGGATAGACCCACTGTGGGCTGGAGGAAGGAAATCGTTATGTCGGCCAGGACGCCAGGCTAAGAAGAACAACAGCCCAAAGTGTGTGCGGGTGTTTAGTGTGTGCTGCGAAAGAAAAGCGCAAATCGAAATAAATAAATAAAATCAAATGTTCTGTGCACGACGAAGAAAGTTTTCAAGATGGAGCCGGGGCAGGGGCAGCGGCTGAAATTACATCTTATGAGCACATCGGGAGGTTGCGCTCGGGGAGCGTATACGTAACGTAACGGAAACGGAAGCAGAGCGATAAACTTTTGTTAGTGTAGCGAACACCAATCCACAGCGGGATTCGCGAGAGCGTAAAGTGCGAAAGAGCGAGCCCTGAAGGGTCGTGGAGGGTCCTGGCGAGTCCTGGAGCTGCCGGCCGAAGCTTGCCCAGCCCGCTAAAGACAAAGACTGAGGACTAAAGACCGAACGCGAGGCTCTGCCTGGCGGAAGCAGCGTGTAAATGTCGGCCAACACTTGGCTGCGCTTCCTCGGCGGGCAGGGCAAGGGAACAGAAATCAGACTCAACAGATTGCCGGTACAGTAATCAACGAGTGCGGGTCTGTCCAGAGCTCATGCGGTTCTTGGTCGGCAGCGACCTTGATTAGTCGCTCTGCGCTGTAATGCGATTTTCCTTAATTTCCTCGCTGCAAACGATAACTGATTGGGCCACAGTCTGGCTGCGTGTACAGCGAATAATGAATCCAATAAAAAATCAATGGCTAACAAGCAAGAAACACACCAGAATAAGTTTCGCCTTGGCACAAAATCTTAACTTTCTACAAACCCACAAAACGTGACACATTTCGGCGGTCGCTGTGGGCGCTGCAAACTCTGCTTAACTTTTACTGGAGCTCAAGTCCTGTATGTAGCTGTGTGAGTGGCTCATTTGCTGACCGTTTGTCTACTTTATTTTTTGTTGATCCTGGGGCCTTAAAACCAATTTCGCCGGGTATTTTTGTCACACGCAAGTTGGCAAACATATATCTCAGTTTGTCCTTTACTGGTCTCAACAGACTTAAGTGGATTTCCGTTTCCCATGACCTCAAATACAAATATTTTATTTGTGGCTGAGCATCCCATGACCTTTATTTAGCATTTAAACCTAATTTCCAGGAATTAATTAGCTGGAAACGTGTAATTATTGTAAACAGAACTGGGGGGGTCTGGTAAGCCAGGTCTGTGAATTATAGGCAATAGTCACGGCCTATAAACACAGTAATAGTTATCTAGAATGCATTTTGATTAAGAGGTTTATAACACTTACCAGAAGTGTAATCTTTTATTGAAATTATTTGTACACTTTTAAATAGTATAATTTATAAAAAAATAACTTTAAACTTAACCCATGAAGACTTACCCAAATTGAAAAACATGTTTCCAAAATAATATTTCATATCCTGAACACCTTTAACACATGGCTTTAACGGAATCTGTCTGCCTCGCCTCAAAAATATATTTCGGCTAAATACAGCTCATGGCATTTGATTTATTGTCGGCACTCCCCTCCCAGAACTATTTGCATGTGTCTCTTAGTGATTTGTTTAGACAAACGTCCAGTTTGTATGTGGTCGCATTTCCTTTCCTTTCGATTCGTTTGCTTGTCTCTACAGCTGTCAGGTTCAATCTTGGACGAAGCTGAAGCTAAAGCTGACACTGAAACTGAAACTGTATTGGGTCCTGCACAGGCTTCACTGTCTGTGTGTGTGTGAGCGGTAGGCCACCTTTTGTGACGTTCTGTATGTAAGTGTGTGCCAGTGTGTTTGTCGTCCACTTGTCATGTCACTCGGCATCATTGTCGCCCAGACAATGGCAGTCCGACCAACCTGCTTCACCAGAGCACCACAGTTAACATCTCGGACTCTGCCTCTTCTCCCGGTAACCAGCTCTCGACTCCGAGTCCCAAGTCCCAAAGGGTAGGCCACCGTTTCATTTACATTTCAATGTCAGCCGGGTTCCTCCTCCACAAGCACACACTGCGAAGGAGCGCTGACAATCGTAATTTAGCGTTACAAATCAATTGGCAACTTATGGCCGTGACGAGTCGTCCTTTGTCGCCGATATCAATGGGTCGGCGGACGCTGCGAAACGTACATTATGCTGAAATATTTAACGCCCAATTTATGTTAATTTTTGTGTATTTCCCTCGTTGCTATGTGGCCATAAAACGAACGGAGAAAATCAAAAATACGACCACAAGTGCCAATGCCGTCAGCAGCCAGTCAGCGAGCATATTTTTATGGCTCTGCCTCGGTATATATACTCGTATGTTATGCCCGATTTTTTCCACATTGACCAGGAATCGTTTAGCAATCTGCCGTATATGTGTGTGCGACTGCCGTCAATGTCTGTGTTGGTGTTCGTACGTGATGTGGTGCTACTTTTCGGGTTCACAAGGGGAGCCACAAAGGAGTGGGCATGTGTGTGATGGGGGTGTTGGGGGTGATGGGGGTGCGATTCTCCTCGCTAACGTTTTGACAGCTCCGGCTTTAAGTTGTCAGCGCATTCTTCCATTCTCGGCCATTTTGCTTATTAACATATTGCCTGTTTGTTGTTCGTTGTTCGCTGTCTTCCCTCGAGTCGCGACATTGACAATTCATTTGCGTTATCACACACACGCATGCCCGGCACAGGCTTAGTGGCACAACGCCAGGCAGTCAGACAGGCGAAACTGTCAAAATGGCTGCCAAGTATTTGCACAGATTTCTGATGCTGATAGCAAGTGACAGGCGACATCGCAGGATGAAAACAAAAAGGAGCCTGAGACACCGGGGATGGGATACCACCCACAACCCTCAGTCACGTAGGCCAGCTCAACGGCCGCTCTAAGTTATTAGGGATCTCTAAATTCGACCAGGTGCTATCTGCAAGCCATAATGCACGCGGTAGTGCCGCACATACCCGGGCCTTAATGCCAAATTGCTTGGCACTTAGGGCAGGTCACCGAGAGCGTGCTTTACGGCAAAGACGCCGCCTCCAATGGCACCACCACCACTCACGCTCCTCTCATGTGGCTGCTCGTTATTATTAGCATAATTACAGGCGCATTAGCGTGCCGGGTTTCAGGTGCCTGGCAATTTGCCTGCTGCCAGGACGTCTGATTATGACAGGGCCTGAAAGCACGATGCACCTCCTGCAGCGCCGCCCGAAGTTTCGCAAGTTTCTTAAAGCCTGCCCACGTTATGCAAATGCTCCCTCCAGTGGCATTCTCCTCGCTCGCCTCCATTAACATTGCATTAATTAGCTTTTCATTTCACTTTGCAGCTTTCGCTTGATGTTTACCCAGCGTCCTTCGACATTAAGCGCCGAACGGGCTCAGTGAGCCAAGGGTCCTGACCTCCCGACAGCAAAAGGGAGAGAAAACAACTTTAAGATTAGTCCGAGGCCAAAGTAAAAACAACCGCCCGACCGACGCACGAAGCGCCAAGGATTCGCGCTAGCACGGCTCCACCATGCGGCCGCCGCGCCACTCCCAGCCGTTACGGCTCCGGATCGAACCTTGGGCCTGTGCCTGTGCCTGGCTGACTCTGGCCACAGCCGCGCTGGCCTATCCAAATAGTCAGTCCGAGCCCCTGGTCACTTATGTGACCACCTCGACGACATCCAGCCAGCGGAGCCAGTCCGCCCCCCTGCAGCCGGCCTTTGTCTATGACTCGCCACCTCCCTCGGAGGAGGAGGGGTTACATCACACGCTGGCCACAGCCACACAGAGACCGAAGGAGACTGATGGCGAGCAGGCAAAGAGAGTCATCGGTTCCAGGTGAGTACACATACTGCGTTTGTCAGGATGCACACTTAGGCTCAAAGCGTCTGTCCCGCTGGAATTCACGAATCCACGCTGAGATATTTCGTGCTATGTAAGAAATACTTTCTGAAGAGATATAATATAGTATAAGCTTAAGATGTTATTTACTTCTTGAAGAAATAATTGAAAAAAATTGCAAAGTAACAGACATTAGACATTGATAAATACATTAATGATTGGAAATATCACAGGTTTTCGTTTCTAATTCTGTAACCTATTTTTCCCTGTGCAGAATGGGGAAGGTGTCCCTGATTTCCACGCCCATTTTACTTGTCCTTTGTTTGGTGTTTCTATCGCAGTTGCTTTTGCCGTTGCTGTTGCCGGGGAAAATCTTTTGTTTGCCCAGCTTTTTGCAATTTTTGCCACTAATTGAAATAGAATTTCCTGCTTTGTTGTAGTTGCTGTGTCGATTCAGGAGCGTGGGTCGGTCTGGCGGGGCTCTGGCCATGGCCTTAGTATTTTTAATTAATTTGCTCCGCGGCCGCAAAGCGTGCTGGAGTGGGCAGCAGAGCAGTGCATACTTTGCGGCACGCGTTCGGAATCCCGTCGAGCTAAATCTGGTTTGGTGGAGGTGGAAGTGGCTGCGGAAGAATGGTGTAGGTATAGGTGGGCTGTAAACAAGGGCCAGACAACAGCGGCCAAATTGAGTGCTCATTAACTTCAAATCAATGCTAATCAATTGGGTTTGCGTGGGCGCAATGATTTCGAAGTGGGTCCAAAACGGTTTATCTGCCCTAATCAATTTGAAAAAGAATATAAACAAGGAGGTAAAATCTCATTTCACCATTTTCACAACCTTATGGCACTCTCCTGGCCCCCAAGACATCTGTTCGGAGAGGTTCCGGCGCAGTTTTATATTAATTCCGCCCATAAACGAATTCGCAGCCCGCGGCTTCTGGCGCCAGCTGCTCTTGGTAATGACTGCGAGCTGTGGCCCGCAATGATGATAGCGATGATAACGATTATGGCAATGATAACTATGGCAGCGATGATGAGGAAACGCTGATCCACGCTGACAGCTGCAGTCAGGCGCAACTGCCATATTTACATGCATTTTTTATTGGGCTGCAATCCGGCATTCCCGGGGTATTTTGCGATTGGCCGACAAAATAAACCCATAAGAATTAAATCGGAAAAGGTCAATAAATCGTATATTTTAGCCTCGAACGTTGCATGCCCCGGAGTATGTGTTGAAATTTAAAAATAGCCATGGACTATTCTTACCCTAATCCCATTGCAACACATTTGTGCACTTAATTCGCCTCCGACGCGCTGTTGATGATTTTGACGAGACCCAGGCTCTGTGGCATATACACCCGAACGATATGTGTGTGTGGCAGCTGCATATGACTAAGCGCTCTCCGACTCACGTGCTTAAATGTTAATGATGTGCTCATGCCGCACGCGGGATTACTTGCATACTCATATCGCACAGTCGCACACACCCCGTCTTACATATGTAAACTGCAGTGTGTGCTGAGATATCCCCACTAAGCGATGCACAAATGCAAATGGCGATGCATGCAGATGCTGCGTAGTAAGGGGCGGGCTCGGGGGTCTGGGCCAGCGTGACTGCGTGACTTTCTGCAACGATTGCATAGTTTTCAATTTCCATTAAAATGCCAGCGATGTGCCGCCAAGTATGCAGCATTACTTGCATTGCAGAGGGACAAACGACTCTTCCGCCGACACAACTCTATATAGCATATATAGCAGCCTCATGTCATTAATCAGTGCTGAACGAATCGGTAGTGTGAGGCTTCTGAAAACAAGTATACAGCGCTTGATTCGCTAACACTACGTATTTCGACTAGGATTCAGAGAAAATAGCCCAATTTAAGAAAAGTTGCAATCCAAAGAGACACCATTTTTAGACTTGTTGTTTTGTGGATCAATTTTGACATTATGATATTAATTATGATTGCCAGAGGAACTCTAATAACTCCAATGTTGATTTTCCTTTTGTAATCAAATATTTCCAAAGACGTTCCTTAAGGAAGCGTGAATTTGATCCGGGAGCAATTCGTTAAAAAATGTGTCTGTTATTTCATAAATAGCATAATTATATTATTGATTGAATACAAGGACTGCGAGCAAGATACTTAGACATAAAGTAATATATTAAGGCGTAAGCCTTAAGAGGCAGTCTATAACAGAGATAGTTAACTTTTGACGAATGACAGTTAATATTATATATATTTTTACTTTTTCAGTACAACCGCGTCGGTCTCAGTAGTTCTGGATGGCAATGAGCCGCAGTTCACGGACGCCCTCGGCCACAAGGTGCCAAAGCCACAGCCCTCGCTGCAGGTGGCTAGTCCCATCGACCTGCTCAACCCGGACCGCTACGAGTTCTATACTTTTGATGAGCACGGCGAGCTGGTCAAGCGACTGATGACCATGCAGGAGATCCAGAGCATTGTGGCCAACGGCGACGGCGAGGGGCCGTCCATTATCCACCCAGCTCCGTTGGCCGAACACAATCCCGACAAGAATGTCCAAGACATTGTGGACAGCGTACAGAGTGTGCTTAACAAAGAGGTGGCCTCCAGCTCGGCAAAAAACACCTCCGGTGAGCTACTGCCGCCGTTGCTGGACACGCCCGACGTCTCCTCATCCTGGTCGCTAATCCTGCCCGCCATATTCGGCAACACGGGCGGCGACATTTTCCCGCAGCAGCGGCCACAGCAGATCGTAATGACCCCCGAGTCAGAGCTCCTTGAGACGTCGACCAAAGCCGCACCGCCAGCAACGCGCGCCACAAAGAAGCCGAAACCCGCCAAGCGAAAGCCAGGCAACAAACGCAAGCCTGCTACCACTACCAGCACCACCCCGGTGACCCCGCAGGTGGTTCAAGAAGAGTTGGACCCCATGGAGTCTGTCTACACTGGTATGCAGCAGTACCAGCACGTGGCCGCCAATGTTCCGGACTTTGAACTGCTCCACATGCAGCCCATCTACCAGAAACAGCCAAGCACAACCGGGCGACCAGAGACAACCACGCGTCGCGTGTTTTACAACAACCAGGAGATCATCCATACCCCGACCTCCTCCAGCAGCGCGACCTCCACCACTGAAAAGATCGTTTCAAACCACCAGCTGGCCAAGAAGCCGTCGAACGTCCAGCGCAAGCCGACACAGCCCCACCGGGTGAAGAAACCCAACGGCGATGGTACAATCGAAACCTCATCCCAGCCCACTGGAGGCAAGCAGAAGGTAAAGAAGAAGCCATCTACGACGACAACGACGACCACGGCTGTCCCAGAAACAGAAGTACAGTCGTCCACTCAACAGGCTGGGGAGGACCCACCAGCAGAAGTCAGCAGCACCACCACTACCCAAGCACCGCCCCCGACCACGCCCAAGAAAAAGAAGCGCAAGCCCACACGAACACCCGGCACGGGATCCACTTCAGTCAGCGGCAAGCCCTCAAAACCAAAGCGCAAGCCAACTGGCAAGCCGAAGCCACTGGTCCAGCAAGTTGAGCAGCAGCAGCAGGTCGAGAGCACTCAGAGGCCGCCCAGGCCACAGAGACCCCACAAGAAGCCCAAGCCCACATCGACAAGCTCTACGACAACAACCACGCTCGCTCCCGAATCAAGCACAGCTAGCACTCCCGAACCAGTGAGCAGTTCGACGGAGGCACCAGTCTCGCAGCCAGAGCCGGAGAGCCCAGTCACCACCACTCCACAGGCGGAGCATGACCCAGAGCCTGTCGCATCTCCTTCCACAACAACAACCACCACCACAGATGCTCCCACTACTAGTACAACGGCTGCCCCAGTTAAATCGACTGCGAAACCACCCGCACTGCACCACCAGAAATTGCATACAAAGCCGGTCGGATCCACCAGTCGTCCATCCATCACCCAGCACCATAATCGCGTCCACGGCAAACCGGTTCACAGCACCACTACGGAGTCCAGTAAGGACGCTGGCGAGGCTCAGACCGAAAGCTATGGACTAGTGAACGTGATTGCCGCCTCGAGCACGCCGCAGCAGCCAATGTATCCGCTGCCCAGCTACAATGCAGAATCCTCTCAGAACTTGCCCACCGTGTTTGCCGACTCCACGGTGGACCAGTCGCCGCTGAAGAAGACCCCGTTGCCGTCTCTAACTCAACTGCAGCAACAGCTCCACCTCGGTTCTCCGTCGCCGGCACCGCAGCTCTCGCCCGCCCAAATCCTTTCGATGGACCAAATTGTGCAGTCACTAACACAGGACCTCTCCGCCACCGACAAAGAGGACGAGGATTCCGCGTCTGGTCCTGTTAAATATGACAGTGCCGAGAACAAGCAGCAAATGGAAGCACTGGCCAACAAGAAAAAGATTCCAGTCTCGGCTGGCTCACCTCCAGCTGCAGTAACTACCACAGCTGCTCCAATGTCAACTTCTTCCTCCAGGCCTACAATTTTGACCAGCAATAAGCCCCCTTCGTCCCACTACGGCGGCAGTACTCTGGCCACGATGCTCTCCGAAGAGGACGAAGATGCTGCCGGTTCCACAGAGTCCACTCTAAGCCACAAGCAGCCATCAGAGACCACGCAAAGCAGCCTCGAAGATGATGCTGAAGAACAAACGCCCGTGGTAGTGATCACAGCTAGGCCGCAGTACTTTACGGTGACCAGACAGCCGGAACCCCTGAAGCCTGTCGAAACCCAACAGCCCAAGGAGCCTGAAACCACAGAGCTGCCTGGTCAAACTCAGTTCCTAGTAACAACCCCCATGTCACCGCTCGACGAAGTGGACGCCACCACCGATAAGCCAACTGGGGATTCCGATCATGTCGTTAAGTTTGAGCCACTCTACGCAGAGGTACCGGAGGCGGTCATAGAGGAGCTTGAGGAACCCAGCCCCACGAGTGGCTATAACCAACAGCCCCCTGAGGCGGAGACAGTGGGAGCCACCACCGAGCAGGCGGTACGTCTGCCAGTCTCTGAGAGCAGTACATCCGCCGACTTTGATGACGGCAGCACAGAAGTGACCCCTATGATTGCCGACTTGGTGCAACAACTCAACCTTGAGGTGCTCAAACCCACCGATCAGATTTCAATGGCCAACTTCCAGACGCAGGCGGCCACCGTTGCCTCCACTCTTGTGGACGGAAGCAACACGCTAGTCTCAGACGTTGCCATGAACTCTAACGAAACCAAGGATGAGCTGGAGTTCCTCATGTCTGACGTCATCCAGCAGATCACACAAGGCGACCAGTACAAGCCCCAGCCGGCCAAGGTGCCACTAGTGGACGACTCACATCGCCTGACCAACTTTGCCAATTTAAATGCCTCGTTCCTTCTCCAGCCAAAGCCGAAGCCAGACCAGATCAAAGAGCCCGAGGAGCCCCAAGAACCCCAAGACCCGTACAAACTTCAACCACAGCCTGAGGAGCAGCTGCTAGAGAAAAATGAGACAGCCGCAGTCTCCCACGAACAGGAAGCGGTGCACCTGGAACACGTGGAGACGAGTACGCACCGCATTCCCATCCTGTCGCTTTCGCAAATCTACGCGCAGCAACAGCAAGACGAGGACGAGGAGCAGCAAGTGTTTGCCAACGAAAGACTTGAGCTCCAGCCAACTCAAGAACCGACCAGGCCGGAAACCGCCCCAGCTCACGAAGTTCTGTCCACAGTGGCCGCAGCAGACACCACCGAGGCATACACTGCTGAGGTGGCCGCCACCACCGAGCGACAGCCAGCGCAGGAGACCTACGAGGAGAGCACGGCCAGCACTGAGGGCTCCGGCAGCGAGGAGTCAACGACCAGCTACAGCGAAATCCCCGACAGCTACACGCAGCGCGAAAGTGAAGAGCAAATGCCCGAGATGTTGACAAATGGTTACAACGAGGAGCAGCAGGCGGAGGCGGGCACTAGCCAAGAAGCAGACCCGGAGTCCATCTACAGCACGGTAAAGTCACCGCCGGAAGAGCCAGATACGACCACGCAGCAGCCAGCGGCGGAAAAGGCGACGACGGCGACGGCGACAAATGTTTACCAGGACGCACAGGAAGAAGAGCAAACGTCAACAACGGAACAACCCGATAAGCCCGAGCAGCCAGACCAGCAAGACCAGGTAGCCCAGACCAGCAATGTTGAGGACAGCGCCACCAACGCCGCCCAACTCCTGCCGCAGTACCAAGCGCCGGTCAGCGAAGAGCGGGAGGAGGCGCCGGTGACAAAAATTCCCGGCGATATGTCCCTGGTATCTTCCGAGTCGGACATGTCGCTCAGCTCGGAGCAAGCAACGGAACAAATTGAATTGAGCACGGTAAAGTCGCAGCAGCTGAACGACGAGTCGATGGAGAACATTTCCGACGAGTTGACAGCCACCATTTCTGAGGAAGGCGACTCGGAGGATGCCGATGCGGTGACGAATGGCCAAAAGGTTCAGCTGGACGACGAGGATCCTTACATCAAGCTCGGCGAAACGACCGCCAGCGTGGTGAGACCGCTCATCTCCAACTCCAAGGAAGGCGTCAGCGGCGGGGATAAGAGTGCCGAGGAGGATAACTACAAGGTGACGTTGCCATTAGCCGGCTATGAAACTCCTTCCATTGATCAGGCCGATGAGGAGGATGAGGAAGATCAGGCTGTCTACCAGATGCCATTGGCTCTGCCCAGCAGTACTACAACCACGACTACGACCACTACTTCAAGACCCTTTACCACAATTACGCCAAAAGAACCTTCTTCCACCTCAACTCCAGCGCCCTTCACAACTACCAAGCGGCTAAACACTTTGAGGCCAGTATCCTATTACGTCCAGCCGTCTCTCCTGGGTGGCTACAACCAACTGGACCTTCAGCCACCCAAGGTCTTGCCCTACAATGCCAACAAGGCCGCTCCGTCCCATCCACAGGCTCCGATGCAATCGCCGGCAAGTCTGCAGCGACCGACGCAGCGCCCCGCCTCGCTAACCAATCTCATGGCTAGCTCCACCCAGGCCACCCGGCCACCCGTCAAACTGGAGCCCAGCCCAGAGTCCTCGCAGGGCCTAGAAGCCACTACCGCCAACATGGACGAGGACTTGCAGTCGTTCGCCCGACTCTGCAACGAACTAGCCTTCAGCTACTGGCGCGCCATCACTTCGGAGAAGATCAGCTCGGCCAGGAGTGTGATTCTGTCACCCTTCGGCATCACCTCCATGCTCTCCATGGTATTCATGGGGGCGCGGGGCAGCACCTCCGGTGAGATGAACGAAATACTTAAGCTGGACGACATGGTGACCTTCAATCCGCACCTGATATTCAAGAATATAACGAGTGGGGTGGAGCAGGCCATGGACAGCGACATTGCGACGGCGGCTTTCGTGAGGGAAATTTTCAGTGACCGTGCCAACGGGAAAATTCTGCCCTTCTTTAAGGAGAAGACTCAACAGCTCTACGCAGGCCACGTGGAGGAGGTCAACTTCCATGTGGTCAACGATATTGTGCGCCGTCGCACGAACCTCCTGGTAAAGCGCCACACAATGGGAAAGGTCTTGGAGTATTTGCGCACTAACAGCGTGTGGGTCAACGGTCCGCTGGCCACCATCTCGGCGAACCTGTTCCAAACGGATTGCTCACGCGGCTCAACGGCCGAACGGGACGGGGAGATGTTCTTCCAGGTGCACCCCACCGTGCGCCAGCGCCGCCTCGTGCCCATTCCGGCTGTGCTCTACCGCTCCGGCTTCCTGGCCGGGTACGAGCCGAAGCTGGACGCCACCATCGTGTCGTTCGGTCGCTTGCAGGACACTGTAAGCACGGTCTACGTGATGCCCGGCCACCAGAGTTCCATATCGCCGATGGACAATTTGGACCGCTTGGAGCGTAGCCTGGCGGAGACGGCCTTCGGCGAGACACAGGCCTGGAGCCGGCTGCTCACGTCGCTGATGGACCGTCCTGGCATGGAGGTGCAGCTGCCGCGCTTCTCGCACCGCTCCTTTGTGAACGCCTCGCTGGGCCTGCAAAAGATGGGGTTGCGCGGCCTGTTCAAGTCAGACTTTGCCGACCTGCGCGGACTGACTGGAGCCGCCAACCGGGACATCTTCCTCTCCGACATGATACAGATCAACACGTTCAGCACCTGCGGCGAGGAGAAGATCTCCGAGCACCACCACGTGGAGATGTACCCGGCCCCGCCACTTCGCAAGCGCAACAAGGACGTGGACGCAACGGACGACGACGCATTCGATTCGTCAGAGGCCGTTGTTGACTTCGGCTCGCTGGTGCAGGAGTCGGCTCTCGGACGGGGCTTCTACGACGACCTACTAGACCCCAAGTACCTGGAACTACCGCTGCCACTCCGCCCGCGGCAGGCTCGGGTCCCCGACGCCCCGAGACTCCGCTTCGACAAGCCCTTCCTCTACTTCGTGCGACACAATCCCACGGGCATGATCCTGTTCATGGGACGCTTCAACCCACGCCTGCTGCCATGAAGCAGGAGCCACGCAGCGCCCGCGGGCCGTTTCTTGTTAATTCTTGGAGTGTAACTTAGTGAATTTATACCCTACTCGTAATTGCAAACCTAATCCTTAATGACGCTGCTTGCTGTTCCTTAATCCCGCGTCCCAGTCCGGGTTCGCCAGAGCCCCGATTCTCCGATCCGAGATTGATGTGCAGCAAACGATTCACTGGCAACGACAGTCGCATGTTCTCCACGCGCGAAATCGAAATCAAATAACTTAAATGCTTAAATGCAGTTGCGCCAATTTATTTTAAACTTTTCTGACTTGCATTTAATTTTCCGCACACATACCCGCCTCGATACGGTATGGTTTGGTATATGTATATGCATTTTTTATTCCGCTCTTTGTCCGCTAAAAAATCGCCCCGTCCGCAAACAAATGCTGAACAAATACGTAGACAGCGAATGCGGATGCAATCGAAAAATAAATGCAAATGCAATCATGGAATGCGTCATGTTTTGGCAACTGAACAAATGTAATTTAGTAAAATAAACGTTACCAACATGGGACTAAAAGTTATGTATGCTATTATGTAAGTTTAAACAAAAAGTCTAAATAAATAAATATAAATGCTGAAAAACATTACCCTAAAGATGTCGTTTTCTCGAAGAACAAAGTGCCTGGCAAGCAAAAATAAGAACGGAGGCTACCTTAAGGAGTCACTGGCAAAAAGGCAACCAATGTGAAATTTGCTTCGTCTTGCCATTTCCGAATGCTTAAGATTTATGTATACATTATATTTATGCATATGAAATGTGCTCGAAGCAAGAACTACTGAAATTAAATACCCGGTAATTGATTTTGCATAATTTACATAATTCCAAAATTAAACTACAAAATGAAATTCTTACCTAACCGGAAGTTGAATAAGAATGTATGTACATATGTTGTATGGCACTACTTTCTAGGACAATTCAATTATTATGTTTAATATGTGACTGCTAATTTTGAAAAGGTTTCTTTGCAGCTTTATTATTATTACAAATAAATTGGCATTCGTATCGATAGTATCAGAAAACAATGCCTGAGACCTTCATTGGCATATCCTTTCGTAGGGCACAAGGACGCCGACGGCAAAGAGCAATGCCATGACAAAGAGATCTAAAAGCAAAGCTGGTAGACGGATGGAAAACAGCAAATGCGCATATTTTAATTAATATTTAACAAGTATATACATACATACATAAGCGGGACTCATAATGAAATCGGAGCATTTCTCTCAGCCCGTGCTCTCTCTCTCGCTCTCACTTCCCCGCTTGGTCGTGGGTGTGGCGCTGTGTGTTCGTGTTCGATGTGTGTGGGTATTGTTGTTGCCTTCCACATTCGCAAAGTTTACCGTTATTCCAGCGCCACTATGGGATGAACAATTTCTTTTAGTGACAAAATGCGTCTTAAATTATGTATTTTAAAAGGGATTTCTAAAAAGGATTTAAAAAACAGAGCACTAATTCGTTGATTCATTTAGTCAAAGAATAAGAAAAACGGTTTATTTTTTTTTAATATGCAAAATAATCTACTTAACTTCTACATAATGTTATCTGTTGCTTGTTAAATATTACGAACTCTATGATATCGGCATGCAACTCTACATATGTATGTATGTACCATATGTAATATCAACTATAACTATTTACATACATATGTAGGTAATACGGACAGATTGACTTGGCTCATCGTCTTATTGGTTGAATCAAATATAAATAGACCTTGTTGTTTTGTTTGCTTTTTTGAATTGATGTGGTAAAAACTAAACTTCTGTTACTGTAGTAACCCTCCAGGTTGGGGTAAGAATGAGTAGCCAGAACAATTTTCTGGCTTTGCCTGCAACGGCATAAAGCTGGATTGATTGGATGCTTGTAAGGTACATACATATATATGTATGTACATATGTACTTATGTTGATGATTTGTTGATGACAGAGCTCTGCAGAGGCCTATTGATGACATGTGGTACTGCA
>JAEIIL010024746.1:0-12538 GCA_018905715.1 Drosophila lini | reverse complement strand
AAAATAAATATAAATAAATATTTTAGAGACAAAATAAAAAAGAAAATTCCTATATCTAAAATTTGTTTAAGTCAAAACTTGTACATATTTCTAAGCCAAAACTCTTTCCTAACTTTAGATACATTTTTAAGAGCACACTTAAACCGTACACAATGTGTAGCCATTCACAAAAGTCATGAAACTATAGCCGACTTCGTTAGATAAACCAGCTATATATGGTTCTTGGAAAAGTTTTCATATTCCAGTATTTTTCGCCACATTTGCATACAGTGAAAACTGGCCATGGACGAAAAGTCCTGATTGTAGTTTCTCGTTTGGCCTGACTGCCACTTCCGAAAATTCCATAAATGGCTGGGGCCACAAACTTTTGGATGACATTCTCCCCCCAGTCTTGTAGATTTTCCACTTAGCCGGCCTCTTTGAGCCCGGTTCGAGCCCGGCTTGGGCTCTGTCTTGGCCACAGCAACAGCAACAACCGCTCGCATTGCGCATTTCCGCTGAAAACGTGGGTAAAAACTTTTACTTTTGTTTATTTGTCGCTCGTTCCACTGAGTGTTTCTGTTTCTGTTTCGGTTTCAACAGAAGTTGATGCTGATGCCGAGGCTGATGCTGATGCTGATGCTGATGTTTTTTCATCATTTGCAGCCGGACTCGCTTTTTGTGCACTGGCCGCGCGCGGCGCTCTCTTGTCTGCCTTTAAATGAAAGCTAATTAAGTTTTATTTTTTCCTCCAGTTTGCTTTCTGAATGCGTCGAGTTTTTCCCCCACTTTCCCGGGGCCTTTCGTCGCCTTTCTTCGCCAAGTGCGGGGCCCGTCCTTGGTCCGTCTTTTGGTCATTACAAGTTGATTAACTCATAAACATTTACTGACAACCGACGTCGGACATCTGACAAGTGGCAAACTGACAAACTTTGTTAGCGGCGAAGCAAATGATTTTTGTATTTTAACTTGGCCTTTTTTTTACCCCGAGTCTTGCCTGATTTCTTTATTACTTATTTAATTCTTATAATTCTCTTTGCGCACTCTTTTTTATTTGCAGTCGGATTTGCATTTGCATTTGGAATTTGTGTTTTAAAAATAAATTCAGCCTCTCCGGAACTCCTTTTTTGCATTTGAAAATTTAATTTCTTTCGGCCTGTCCGCTTCGAATTTCGTTTTACTTTTTTCCCTCGTTCGTTTTGTCATTTTGTGCTTTTCATTAATTTGGCGCTATTTTTTCTCGTCGTGTGAACCCATTTAATGTTTTTATTTTTCTTTTATTTCGCCGTTGGCCCACAAAGTAATGTTGATTGTTTGCCTGGTTGACTTTGATTACGAAATTGTTCAAAAATAAATAAAATTACACGCGGCTCCCTCCTCGCAGCTGAGCAAAGACGCCTTTTAATTGAGTTTTCCCCGCTTTTCCTTGGGCCCCGCCTAGGCTCTGGCCTGGTCAAGCCAATTTTCTTGAACCTGAACAGATTTTTTCCCGGGGATAAAAAAAGGTAAAAGGTCGCCGGACTTTAGGTTTCCTTAAGGCTTGTTAGAGCTAATTAAAATGTGACTTGCTGATGGGCGTGTGAGTGTGAGGGCTCAATCAAGTTGTCCAAAACAATTAGCAATGATTTTTGGCCTTTAGTTTGGGCTGAGATTTACATCTGTAATTTCGGTGAATTTAAATGTGTTAAAAACTAGTTTTTAGGCTGTTTAAAAATATATACTTTTGCCTTGTAAAAAATAGGTAAATAATATATATTTTTAAATTCAAAAAAGAAGGGGTAATGATTTCTTCTCTACTTAAGTATTATTTATAAAAAATGTCTGGAGAGTTCTTAAAATATTTTTTTTTTTTAAAGTTATGATATCTTCGTTATGGTACCTTGTATTACCAAATTTATAACCATTATTATCCTTGATATATATCCTTATTTAACAAAATTCAAACCCACTTCAGTTATAATTACTTACAAAACGTTACAAAATGTTGAACAATTATTTGAAGGGCCCCGAACTGTACGTGTAAATTCCCTTGCTCAAGATGTACGTACAATTTCCAAGAGGCTCCATTGTTTTGTTGGCCACAAAATCCAATGCTTGCTTCAGCTTACCCCGAGATCTCTCCCAACAACAACTACCACAGCATCTCTGGCATTACGAATCCCGAGCAATGTCCAGGCATTTTCCCAGGTGTATTAGGCTACGTACGACTGCCGCACAATAATCAAGGTAATTAACATGCAAACGAAATTATGAACGAGGAGAGCAAAAGGTAAACACACAATTCTCAATGGAAATTCATTGTGGAAATTCGGTTTGTATAAACACGCAGCCGCCAGAGCACCGAAACGTGGCCCGAAGATGCCATCCAAGCCACGAAAGATCCCTGGGAAAAGCGACTCCGGCTCCGGAACGTGATGCGACAGTTGTGATGCGGTCTATATTGGTATGGCCATTGTCACTGCACAGCCTCGGTCCGCCTTTTGAAAGCGGGGCAATGATTGGCAAACATACAGGTAAATATACACACTCAAAGGCAGCAGGCAATGGCGATGACGATGGCAGTGGCAAACGGCAAAGTCAAAGTCCCGGCCTTTATGCGTGTGGCGTGGCGTTAATTAAGCAAAGTGAGCGAGACACACGTAGCTGGATGCCCCGGCAGCTGGCAGTTAAGGTTCTTGCCTTCGCGTTGCATTCAAATAAAATGCACAGGCACAAATGCAGAAGCAGACGCAGGACGCTGAAATCCAGGAGACTCCACACACACTTCCACACAAAAGGATGCCCCGTCAAAGACTTTTATTTCGGGTGAGAGGAGGAGAAGGAGTCGCGCTGTCTACCTGGTGGTGGTAAGTGAAGATAAGACAGGTCTTAGATACCTTAGATACCTCTTAATATAGCCTTCGATTTAATAGGAAAATTGGGCATTTATGTAAGGCTTTTAATATATTTTAGAATATTTATACAATGAGTTAATTAAAGAACTTATTTCACATAATTTTTATTATATTTATTGTTGCTATAAGATAAAGGCTGTCTAGGAAATATCTCAAGGAAATATCTCTTACTTAAAATAAATTCCTTATAATATATACTCTAGATTTTATTTTATTTTTTTATCTACACAATTTCTAAAACCTGTCTTATATACCCTTTCAAAATTTGACGCTCAAGTCGGTGGCATGGAAATGGTGCAAGAAGGCATTGAAGCGTAAGTCGGTGATAATCACGGCAAGCCGACGCCTCAACACGTAACCGTGACGTCAAATGCCACGACGCAGTCCAAGATGAGACCAAAGGTGATTACACTGAAAGAAATACTAAGAAGAAAACATATAAAATCTTCAATACATTTAATTTCTAATATATTTTCTCCAAAGTTTCTTAACATCAGGACAAAGGGGTATTTAATATATTGAAAATAATATATCAAATACCTTATAAATAAAACAACTTAAAAATATTAAAAAAAATCAATAAAATAAACATTAAATTCCAAAAGAGTTCCCAAAATATTTCTCTCTTTTCTCTCACATTTTGGCTAATATTTTTTCATGTGCTAAGTGGCAGCAGCATCAGCAGGACGCAGTCATTGTCATCTCCTTCGCCCCCTTCCCAGCCAGTAGAAATTGCAGGATAATCACGGCAACTTGACTTCTGAAGTGCATTGCCTGATGGAGACAAGGGGGGCGAAGCAGGGCCAAAAGAATGCCTGGAGCCAGAGAGGAGCAGAGCTGCCCGGGGGGGAAAGTCTGGCTCTGCTTATGCGTGGTAAGCCAATTTTGATATGAAGCCCTAGTCCAAAACATAAACGAAAAGAAAAGCCAGAACTCAAATCGTGGCCATTGTCAGAGTGCAGGGAGGAGTAAGCTATTGGAGGATGGGATCATTGTCGCCAGAGTAATGACATTTTGAGCTCTTCTGCGACATCTGAGGGTCGAGTCTCTGCACGATGAAAGCGAAAATATGACTTCAATTTTAATTGTTTTCAGTTTACTCTTGGCATTGCTTTAAAAAGGAAAATGCATAGGGAAAATGTAGAGAAAATAAAGAAATATTTAAGATATTAAATGCATAAATTAAAAAAAAATATCCCTATTTTTAAAGACATTTTAAGGGGATAATAAAGAGAGATTATTTCAGTAAAAGATATGCCTGAATTGCCTTGAAATTTCAGATAAATTTGCAATATTTTCACCTACCTAAGACACTCCAAATAATATTTAAAATAAAGGAAATTATTTAAGGTAAAAAGAAACCAAATTTCACCTTTCAACTCAAGACTCTGCCTTATTATCAACTTGTCTTCCTAGAAACCTCTTAAATAAACCCACTTTAAAATAGTAAAGTTCATAAAGCTTCGCTCCTCTTTCATTTCCATTTATGTAAATGCTTTTTAATGGAAATATCATTTCAATTTTGTTCACTTACATTGACATTTCTGGTATTAGTTTTTCACAGACATTTTATACACACATTTTTTATCATTTACGAGGGACATACCTTTGCCTGTTCAAATTTCTCCAGCGAACGAGAGATGGAGAGAGAAATCAACCCCCCGTCGATGTCAATTTGATATGCCCTGCTGCAATTTCCGTAAATTGCGCGTAAATCGTTTCAAATTTTCACTTGTCTACATTTGATTCTCCTTTGAAAGACCACCCCACATTCTCCCCATATATCCACATAATTCAGCAAACATTTTTCCATTTCATCAGGAGGAGGTTTGCAGCGTGGCTATAAACCAAATAAATCAATAAAAAATTATGCGAAGTAATGCATGGTGGGGGGGGGGGNAGGGGATGTGGGCAAATGGGAAATGGAAAAATTGAGGGAAAGCCATGAGCGAGGGCAAACGGAATGGATGGCTTTTCCTACCGCACCAGCGAAATGAAAAACAAACTGTGCGCCCCAGAATTCCTAGATTCTAGCAGAGCTTCCCTGTTTTTTCCCTCTTTTTCCCTGTAAGGTTTTCTTCGGTTTCTCCGTTTTATATTTTGTCCAAGGACCAAGGACATTGCCAGCGCGGAGAGCGAAATTTTAAACGGCATCTAAAGCTGCAAATATGAAACTTATGGCAATAATATTGATGTCGTCTTTGACTCGGGCCCCGTTGTAACCCCTGCTAAGCAACCCGCATCAAAAGAGTATGCCTGCCAGCAGGCAAAAAGGACTCCTGGAAGGACTAAGACGTTCGCTGGAGGATTGAGGATTCCACCACCACCACCACCGCCAGCAGCAGCGGGGGAAAAGATGCGGCGAAAACGAATTGCGATAAAGATAAATAAGCAGCGATACACTTGATGATGTCCTTGTTGCTCTTGTCGCGCTCACGGCTTCTCATCCCGCTGATGTTGCTGTTGTTGTTGTTGTCCTTGTTATCCTGGCTGGTGTTTCAGGGGCCCAGTCCTGTCCCCCTGTCCTTTTGGCAATCGTATTGTATTATTTAAATTTGATTTTATTTCATGAAAATTGAGTTTCGTTGCGGGGTTGTGTTTCCTTTAGCTCTCCACTCGGTCTCTGTTATTGCCGTTGTCCTTTCCACAGTTGTGTCGCCATATCTGCTTATCGTTTCTTACGCTTTCGTGTTTTTCTTCTTATTTCGTCCTTTATTTTGGATTTTTTCCAGCCCTATTTTGCGGCGGAGAAAGTTCGTAAACAAATTATAATATTGAACTTGTCATAGATACGCGCTTTTGATTGTGTCTATCTGTGAATGGGAGAAGTGGGCCCCAAAGAGGGGGTAACAGGGGGCGTGACTGGGCAGAAGGACACGTGAGGTAGGTCACTGTATACTTGGGGATTGAATAGGGAATAATTCAATGGAATTTTTATAGATTTTTAATTGGATGGTAAACAGCATTTCCTGGTAAAGCTTTTAAGTGCCACTTGGACTTATTTTTATTTGGGAAATTTATTAAATGAAAGAGAAAATAAATATATTCTCATACAAATTTCTGTAATAATAATAACTACCTTGAAATTCAAGTAACAAAATCGAAGTAAAAACCTCCAGCAGCAGTTTTCCATATTTCCCAGCTCCCCTTTTATCTCCACTATATTTTTCCAATAAGTTTTCCTTACACTTTGCAATTTTCCGCTTGTTCCCTTACAGTTTTCCGCTTCGTTTCGTGGCCATTAAGGCAAAACAACGGGCTTCATTTATTTTCAATTAAAAGTCAATCATAACTTGCGCTTATCAATAGAGAAACCTCCTTCGCGCATGCCACTGATTTTCCACAAACAAAAAAAAAAGGGAAAAGAAAAACCTCTGCCATAACCAAACAATAAAATGCTTGGGCAACAATTATGCTGCATTTTCTGCGAGAGTTTTCCCAAGCTTGTATTTGGATTTTCCCCGTGTTTTCTATGTAGTTGCCTTATGCGTTTTCTGTTTTCTGTGTTTTCCCCAAAAAAAAAAACTGAAAGAAAACAACAACATGAGAAGCCGCAAAAACTGCACAAGTTGTTTTTAATAGGCTTCTCGCATTGTGTGTGCCCCAGCGTACTGCGGCTTCTGTTGATTTTTCTCTTTTCCAACCAGCGAGTCCCTGTAGAGAAAAGGATATGCGGATAGTTAAGCTCCCAGTGGCTGATTTTGTGTTGTGGATTTTACGAGGACCTCACCTAGGATGGGGAGTATAAAACATTTCTAATTGAGGCAATGGAATTCCATAAGCGGATTTCATTTGTTTTTACAGCTTAACGAAAACTCTTATTTGATATTAATTTAGGGAAAGATTTTTATTCTCCAATTTTAAGAAATAAGAGTTTAGCTGTTTAATTGCCATTTTCTTTAACATTCTTTTATGCTTTTTAATCTCAAATTCAATGGCCAGATTTCTTGAATAAACTTTAAACTTGAGCTTTACATTTTTCTATGAACACTTTTCCTGCGCAACAAAGTTCCTTTCATCCGAAAGTTTGGAAATATGTTTCCCTTTTATATATTCCTATTGAAGCCAGCCAGGCATCAACTGTAACAGCCAATTATCGTGATAAGGCAAAGGAGCGAGAGCATTGCAGACAATCAGGGCAGAAATCCTTCAGGTGGAAGGAACTCCTCCCAGGAGACTTGAGCTTCTGCAAGCGACATCTACGCATTAGAACCCCTTTAGACTTCAGAGCCGTCAGCCTTCCCTTCTTATTTCTTACTTTATATATAAACATATTTTTTTGGTGCTGGGAAAAAGCGCGTTAAGGCCGCCACTAAGCCAAGTTGACGGGCACAGTATTCAGGGTTATGCAGGGGCCATTCCCGGGCAACTGGCTACTGCCATTGACATGCATTTAGAAGGGGCGAAGGACCTGCCGGAAAAGCGGAACAATGGCGGGGCGGAATCGTCATGTCAGACCCAACTTCAAGTTTCCTAGACGCCGCCGCAAATAGAGGACAATTCCTAGCTGGTAAACAAAGTAAACAATTGCAAAGGGAAATTGAGAAAGAGAGAGAGGAAAAGGTTTTGATGTGGGTGAGTCTACGTTTTTTCTCGTCCTTTTTCCAGGCGCAGACAGGACTTAAAAATTGAATTTCATTTGCTTTTCAATTTGCCTTGAGGGCGACTCAGGGGGGGGTGTATCCGCAAAGCGGGGTATGTGTGTGATTTAGCTAATATATGGTCGTGCCCCCAAAGCCATGGTTTAGTGTCGTCTCTCCTCCTACACTCCCCAGCCTCCCCCTTTGGGTCCCTTTTCCGTTCTGCTCTCTCTAAAAGAAAGTAAATATTTTATTACACACATTTATGACGCACTTTGCTGCAGGGGCAGAGCGGGGGAGCGAAAACTTTTGGGACGCAAAACTGCCAAGTGGAACTATTAAAGCTGTAAAAAACTTTGCCCACACACACACACATATATAGCTATGGAGCCAGAGGGACACACACACACATACACAAACATGCGGCTGGCGCTGTCAGCATATCCCCATCTCGCTCCCAACTCCCTCTCTCTCAGTCTCTCTGTCTCTCTCCTTCTCTCGTTGTGCTGTCGTCGTCGTCATTTTCACCGGAAATGCGCAGTTTTTAGTGAAGTGCATGCCATTTTGAATTGCCAGCACACACAGATACAGATACAGATGCACAGGCACACCAACACACAGGCAGACAGGCGAACGCACTGCTGCATAGATGGACTTCTCGCACTAACACAATGAACACTGGGAAAAAAGGAGCTTTATAAAGAGGTTTAAGTAACAGAAAGAGCTTAAAAATTTGAATTAGTAAGGTAAACTAAGCAACATTAAATTATAAATAATTTAAAAATTAATTTAAAATAAATAATTCAAATATAATAATTATTATAATAAATAATATGTTGGTGCAAGCATCCACTAAAAAATTACTAATTTAAATACAACTAAAAAATTATGTTTCAACAATCCTTTAAGGATTTTCAAGCGCCTAATATGCTTTGAACTTAATAATTTGAGAAATATATATAAAAAATTAAATAAAATAAAGATATTGTCTAGGAAAGAAAACACATTCTTAGTTATTAGGCTATTTTATAAAAGAGCAAACACATCCTCATCAGAACCCTTCTTTTTGAATTTTTATTCTTGTAAATAAGTAATTTTTCTACTAAATGGAAACATATAATCTCACAATTAAATGAAAACATAAATTTATTAGCCATAAGTTAAATACAACTCATTTTAAAAATTAAAGCAAAAAAATATTGTCTTAGAAGGGATGCATTCTTGGTTCTAAGGCTGTTTCCTAAAGGAAAAAACACGTCCTCACTAGAACCCTTCTTCCTGAATTAATTTTTCTTGTTAATAACTAATTTTTTAAATAAAAAAAATAAAAGTAATTACAAAAATACATATAAATACATATATTTTATAATTTTCACCCATTTTCCCTAAGTGCCTGGACAACTGCTAACCACTGGCGTTTGTCAACACAGCTCGCGCACTTTGGCTAAAACAAAACGAATAGGCGGCCACCGTCCCCCGGCAGTACCACCACCCCCTCTCTATATAGTATACCACCACCCCCTCCTAGCCACCCGTGCCGTGACCCCTCTGCATGCACGCCCCCATGTCTCATTGAAATGCTTTCGAAATGCTGCATGCTGCACTCGTTTGGTCAATATGGCGCACTTCTCCCCATTTGTTTCGCTTTTCTTTTTTTCTCCTTTTTTCGGGATGCTTGGCCTCGCCGGACGGAGATGCAAACGTGAGTGCCGGGAATGGGCTCTGGCCCTGCATATGATATCAAAGATGTTTGGGGAATTGGCATCGGGGAAAGCCACTGAAAAGGGAGGGTATTAATAAGGCAAATACTACCCAGCAGGATTTTCCAATATGCCACTTTTGGCAGGGAATTTTCTTTATAGGGAGATGTGTAACAGAGAAATCTGTGGAGATTTTATGGGGAAAGGGAAGGTAACAAACTGTTTTGTAAATATTTTCTAATAATTTCTAGTAAATATATTGGCTTATAATATTTTTTGAACTATAAGAAACAGTATACAAATTTGTCTAAATTATTTTTTATTTTTAACAAACTCTCTTTTTTCGTTGTATACAAAGAACCTAAATTTCCTCTGTTACTGTATAAAATATATGCAATTTTCAAGTACCTAACGTTGATTTAAAAATTTTCCCCAGCTTTTCCCTTTCCCCTGCTCACGCTGTCATCCCTGTGTTGGTGTGGTCAGTGAACCTGCGCTCATATGTGTAAACTGAAAAACTGAAAACTGTAAACGGCAACTGGAAAACTGTGCGACTGTGTCGCCGCTAACCGTCGCTGTCGCCTCTTGTTAGCGCTTTTCTTTTTCCCGCTGCCGCCGCTGCTGCTGCTGAACTGATGCCACGCAATGTTGTTGCTTCTGCAATGCTAATATCGACATTTCCGTTTAGGATTCATTTTGCCGGCTCTGCCTCAGTTACACCCGTTAGTTGTTGGTTTTTTGCCCACTTTTTTCTCTCCCATTTTTCACACGCTTTCCCGGGAAAACCTTACTTCGATTGAGTATGTGTGTGTGTGTTTAATGCACTTTGACCTAAAGATAATACAAGGGATTGTTGTTAGATTAAGTTAAGGGAATTTACTGGAATTTTACTACATTGTTATTGGGGGTTTTCTTTGATTTTTGGGATTAAAAATGGGTTAATTATTGGTTAACTTCATTTTTAAATGATTTTCAGAGATATTTTTAAAGTTTAATATAAAAGAAAAATTAATAAACACTTGCTTTAAAATTCTTACTAGAAACAAACTTATTTCCAGTATTTAAAATGCAGAAAATCTCCTGAATATAAAATATTTAATATACAAAAATTCAATAAATTTAAATTGATAATGCTTGAATTAAATTCCAGTTCATATGTTTTCAATTAAAACCTTACATTTAGAACGAAGCCATATTCAACTTCTTGTACCATTTAAGCCCTGTTTGATTGGCCTTAGCCACACATCGGATGCTAAGCCCTACTCCACCCCACTAAGTCATGCAAATCTATTAAGTGCGATTCTTCGACCAACACCCCAAACTTTTTGCCATTGCATTTGCAGCTTGGCTTCATCATCGGTAAAGTTTTTGGCCTACTTTCTGGCCTGGCAAGCAAATCGCGCTCCTGCCAAGTTCTCCGGGCCGCCTCCTCCATATACCTCTATATATTTTTTAGAATCACCAAGCCTCTTCTTGGCTTTGGCAAGTTTCTTTGAATCCTTTCATCGGAGTGCTCAGACTGGAGGCTCACACCCACAGTGGCCCTCCTTCCGGCTGCTGGCAACTTGAATTACTTAAAGTTTTGCAGTTTGCAGGCCTGCGTTCCGTGTTTACTCGTTTTAACAATTCCTTGTCGTCGTCGTCGTCGTCTGAGTCCGCCTTTGTTGCCTCGCTTTTCACACAGCTTAATTTGGATGCGAAAGTTTTTCTTTGTTCAATCTAACGTCATATGCGAATCCTCTTTTGGCCTTTCGGCTTTATTTCCTATTTGCTAGCAAAAAAAAAAAAAACAAAAAAAATTATTCATCTGCCCCATAAGCTTTGTGTGTAGCCAAGACCGACCCTTTTCCTTGTCCACGTTTCCGTTTGCGGAAAATTTTCATTAAATATATACCCTTGTCTTTCGCAGGGGTTGCTGCGATGCCTGTGTTGTGCGGCCTTAAGAAAAATTTATTCTAAACACACACACAGCAGCCAAGCTTATTTTTTGGGGCTAAAAAAAGATTTGGGTTTTCTTAAATAATAAGAAATAAATAGGAAGGAATAAAACACTTAAATACCATTTAATTTTCGTATTGTTTCTTAGTTCTTTAAAGGTTTAGCTTAGCTAGTTTCTTAGGTATTTAAAGTAATATTAATTGATTAAAAATAGCAAGAAGACATAATTATTTTTAATTTCTAAAAATAAGTCATAACTACTTATACTCCACTTGTGTTTATCTGTGTAATATACACTTCCCCCCTTTGTTTTTTACCCAAAAGTTATTTTCATATCTCTGTGCTTAGCCCGCCCCGCGTTTCGCTTTTGTTGCTTACTCATTTGCCTTGGCCATTAGTTATATTAGTTCTCCTCCAAGTGCAACTCATCCCGGCCACCCTTTCACTTTAATCAGGCCTTCCCTGCTCGCTCTATTTATTATTTACCCAGAAGAGGACATTGCATTAACTCAGGTCTATAAACATGCATACTAAAGCATATGGTGTCGCCTCGCTTGAGGAGCCTTTACTCCCGTAAAACATATGTAACCTACATATATGGGTAAGTGTATGTGGCAAGTTGTAGCTCCAATGCGTTCGAAGATTTTTGATGGCTCCATTGAGTTTATTGCTAGACGCTAGCTGCACACTTTCAGTTTTATACCAAAAGGAAAAGCAACAGAGGAAAAGGCCAGGCCTGAAGGCAGAAGGGGGAGAAGAAGGAAAAGGCGACCGAGAACGAGAACGAGAAAAGGCGAGCAGCGCTGAAGGCAATGAATTATTTTCATATTTTCCTCGTACTTTACTACCCAATCTCCTGGATATTTCTTCTCCTCCTCAACTACTGCCACTCAATCGCTCTTTGTCATTGTCAATCGTAAAAACGTCCAAGAGTAGCAGCAGCAGCAGCAGCAGCAACAGCAACAAAAGGGCTTCAAATAATAAGCACAAACAAAGATTTCGATATCGAGACGGGTAAAACGCTTCAGCAACGTCATCATCACAGATGCACGAAGCGGTAATGGTTAGCCAAGTTAGTTCAAGTGAGTGAAAAATGTAACAACAAGTGCGCTCCTCCATTTAAGCCCGCTTTTGCCTTGAGTTCTGAGTTCTGAGGGTATACGGAGCCGTTGCCAGGTTAGTGGTGACTTGTCAAGATTTAAGGCTATCTTGTGTCTAGCTTTTATTATCAGATATATCAGGAAAACTATTGAATTTATTGTTTGATCTTTTATAATAATAGAAGCAACTTTGGTATTCAAATATAGTTTAAAAGTAAGGCAATCTAGGCAATCTAGATTACCAACAAAAATTCATTTTCCATCCAAATTTAGTTGGATTTGTATATAAAATTAATAGATAATATAAAATTAAATAATTAAAATTCAAAAATAAATACATAGATAAC
>JAEIIL010024742.1:0-13941 GCA_018905715.1 Drosophila lini | reverse complement strand
TATACACTTGCGTGATGCTATTCATTCAGATGGTGATGTTCAGAATATTGGACGTTTGTCCATAATGCCTAGAGCATGACGGTTGAACATCAGCTGCCAAAGGTGGCGTAACGGAGTTCGCCGGGCTTACTAGTGTTAACATAAAAAAATCGACTTTATGCCAAAAAAAACGGATTCTGGACCATAGTGGGATGGTATAAAATAAATAAAAAGGAACTAAAATGTGGATTTGTATGCTTCAAGTATTGTTACAATTATGTTATTCCGAGAAGGGGTTAAAAATAAACAAATCTTAAGAATATTCGATGTTATGTAAAAAATACTATTTTCCAAAATACTTGGATACTTGAATACCTATGAAATAACTTTTTGAAAGTCAACATTTGCAGTATAAATATATTATTCATATGTGGGGAAATAATTAAAAAGCTTGCATCAGTGGGGAGAATGTCATTCAGAGTCCCTGCCGGGCGCGACATTACACACCAATGAGCAAAATGTCCGCAGGCCGACCACCACTGTTTGATCCCCCTCGACCCTGCCACAAGATGCCAGATTCGTGCTGGTTGGGGGCGATGTCTGGGGCCTGGGACCAGGGATCTGGGATGCCTGGACTCGCCGAAATGCTAATTGAACGGCATGCCGAGGAGGCGTGGTCTATTAATGTGCGGTAGCCTGGCCGCAGTTTCGCAAGCTACTTTTCCACCCCAGCTGTATGTTTTTATGCATTTTAAAGTGTGTGTAATTTGATTTTCTTGCAAATTTGTTGAGTGATTCGATTACATAAGCCAAATAAAACAAAAAATGCGAAGAGAAAATCAAAAAATTACGGCCGTCGCCGAAAAATTGATGCTGGTTGGTGAAGTTGTTTTTCTTTTTTCCCAATGGAATTTTGTAGCTGCATTTGCAAAGTATCTTTTAAACGAGATTTCTGATAGAGTTTAAGCTTGCCACCTGATTTGAGCCACAGAGTTGCCTGGTATATTTACAAGCCCCCAAATAAAAAATAAAAAATATATTGACATTTTCTAGTGATAAGAAAAATGTTTGACACGGAGCTGATTGTGGTTTCTTAATGTGATTTATTACAATTTGAGTAAAACGCAATTAAATTGAAAATAAATAATAGTACTAACGATAATGCCGAGTTGTCTTTTGGTGAAATTATATTCCGTATTTTATTTTCAATGAAGTATTGAATTAAAGTGAAACCCATTGCAAACTATAAAATCTCTTAGCCTATATTAATTCTCCATTGCAATGGTGCAATCAGTGCATTGATGCTTCTTTTATTAAAAGAATAATATTCAAAGTATTCCTAACAGGATGGATAACGATGCGAATACTGGCATTTCTTTAAAAACTAATTTATCAAAAAAGAACCCACATATCTTAAAAAAAAATAAAAATAATACCAAGATCATTGACTACCGAAAGAAAATATTTATAAATGCTAAACGATTATGGAATAAGCTCCCCAACAATTTTTAAAATATAAGCCATGCTACTCAGTTTAAAGAAAAGGTAATCTCTTAACTTAAAATAGTCCTTAAATAAAATGAGAGCAACTTAGGATTAAGCTTAAATAAAGACAAAATATACAAAGGATAAACTTGCCTCTGACCACTTGATGTGAGTCGGAGCATGTCAAATAAAAAACACTCCTCAATCGGTCAGAGGTAAAGATATGGTGTTAACTAAAGGATTGGGGTTAAAAAAATTATAATAAGAAAAATAAAATAAAGTTATTAAATAAAGAATTTTGTAGTTTTACGTCAAACATAATATTAATAAATGACCCCATGTGACTAGCGCTCTAATTTATAGGTTTTAAACTTGATTCTAACGCCGAGACATAAACTCAAATCCCATCGTAAAATGTTAAAAATATTGAAATGGCATTAATCTAACAATTCCCTTGGCTCACAAAAACTGAAACTGGTATCCTCTCTGACACCTTTCAAATCCCGCTTCTCGCCAAAATCGAAGTCAATTGCTCTGACCAATTAGGCAAGCTTTCTACGCGTACCGCCGCCGGTGATAATTACTGGACTTCGACGTGGACATGGTGATGAAGGCGCCAGTCGCGGTCTTGGCATCCATTTAACCACATTAACTACCATAAGCCGCTGTGAATGCTACTTTTATTTGCGTAATTAACACCTTTTCCTGGCGACAATTAAACGCAATTGCAGTTGGCTTACCACGGTGCCTGCTGCGCGGTGTAGTCGAGGATCGCAGGGGTATAAAGTGCTGTTGCTGCGTGTATATCGTTCCCGATCCTGATCCCGTTCCTGGGAGCAGGCCCGGCGGGCAGGGCGGAATGGGTCCTAGGTTGCTGTACACCAGGACGTTGCGGCCCGGCTGGATAAGGAGATGTTGCTGCTGCTGCTGCAGGGTTAGGTTGCCCAGCAATGTTCGTTGCTGCTGTTGCTGCTGCTGGTGATAGTAAGCGGGGACAACGGCAAAGCCGGGCTGCTGGTGTAGCTGCGGGCGTGGAGTCACAGCCACGACGTGCACTTGCTGCTGCTGCTGGCTGAGGTGTACTCCGGCCACATGTTGCTGCTGCTGCTGCTGCTGGAAGCTGGAGTGCAGGCGCGTATGGTAAACTAGTGGCTGCTGGGGCATCTTTGGTATCAGTGTGGCCGTCGTGGCGGATACGGTGGCCACTGTGGTGGTGCGCGTGGCATGGGTTGCGTTGCGCCGATAGGGATGCAGACGCAGCCGGCGCCTCCTGCCCGCGGTGGAGTTCCACGCTGGCTGGCCGGGGAACTTGCGGCGCAGTTTTCGCCGCACTGGCGTGATAGTGGTTGCAGCCGCCGCCGAGGCGAAAGTAACTGCTCCCGATCCAGCGCCCGCTCCCGAGGCGGTGGCAGTTGCCGTGGCCGTTTGGATGATTTCATTGAATTTTGTGCTTATGTTGATATTTACACTACTATTTACACTGGTTCGGTGATGTTGCTGCAGCATGTTGCCCTGGGGCGAAGCCTGTTGCAGCTGCAGCTGCGTTGCTCGCGTTATGCAGACTAGGAAGACGCATAGTTGCAGCCACTTGGCGGCTGGCAGGAGTTTTTTGAGTTTTCGTGGCTCCGGTGGGGCGTCTGTCATCTTGACAGTTCGTTTGTCAGACTCTGACATTCTCTGTGGCACTTGACGGGCGATTCAACTAGTATTTTATCATTTTAAATGGGATTCTTAACATTTCGATGTTCACATATTCTACATCATATATTTGCATTTAGAATTTTAACCCTTCTGAATGTTGCAATATTTTTGGAACTTCATAGAAGTTGGCATGAGCTAATCAGCAACCATAGTTGGTCAAATGT
This sequence comes from Drosophila lini, assembly GCA_018905715.1. Lineage (NCBI taxonomy): Eukaryota > Metazoa > Arthropoda > Insecta > Diptera > Drosophilidae > Drosophila > Drosophila lini. The sequence goes on along the minus strand of JAEIIL010024742.1, from coordinate 10,612 downwards.
TTATTCGAAAGAAAACACATTCGACAATTTGTAAATAAACAAGCAACACTTTACAGACCCAGTTCATACACAGATGTGTATGCAAGCTAATTAGAGACAAACAAAAATAGCAGAAATTTTTAACAAACAAGTTACAATATGTAGAGCCCTGGCATGTTTATTTGGCTCCAAAATTCGAGGGATCGCTGATCAAAAAACGAATAAACAGCGCGGAAATTCTCAGCCCAAGCCCAGTGGGAGTTCCCTGCCGAAATGGGTCACTCGGTGCCGATGCAAATTATTAGATAAATAGGAAGGCATTAGCACAAACAAAATATAGCTGAGGAAACGTCATAAATTTGTTTGGTAATTCCCATAAAGTTCTGCTTGAAAACTTTATTATAAAAGGAATCCGCCGATGGAGCTCTGTGGGACTCTTGAGGGCCGCGAAGCATCCGCTAGACAGTATAAATATTTTCCAGGAAGCCCAGCTGCAAACAAATTCGCATTCTCTATAAACATACACACTCGCGGATATAAAAAACTACAAACGAATCGGATCACTCGAGAACCCGCAGAGGGCGTGAAGTAAAGTAAGGGAAACCAATGTGAAATCGTGATGTAATAAATTTTCACAGCGAAATATAAAGTAGTTAAGCTGTGAACAACAAAATGCCGGGAGATTTTGTTTGCCTTGATTGTCGGTCTGGTCTATAAAAAGCCAATTCCGAATGGCAATGACGCAAACCAAAATCCGAAATCCACTGATGAATAGTGGATCGTAAATAATCAAATATCGACTGACAAATAGCGAAACGGACAGTCAGTCCTGAGCCTGCTAAGCTTACTTGGTACACATATTCACAAGTGGAAAATTAGTTGAAAAAGCTACACAATTTACAACAAAAAGTGAACAAGTTTTTGTTTTCCTTTGAAATTTGGCGGCTCTCGGTTATTTGATCTTTTTGTCTTCTTCTCTTCTCAACAAACCCCCCCTGAAAAAGAAACATTTTTTCATAATTTTTGTTTTCTTTGGGCATCTTCCGCTTTTTGAGATTTCTTAGTCATTGTCAGAGAGTCTGGGCTTTTTATTTGTTTTTCGGTTTTGCCTGTTCACTTTTTGAGAAGCCTCTCGGCTACCTAATTTAAATTTCTCACATTACAATTAAGTTTGAAGAAAACTTGTTGGGGCATACGCAACGCAGCGTACAAGAGACTCGACTTTTGGACTCTTTTACGAGGCGGGCCATTTACCTTTCGGTGTAAATTTGAGTGCCATGGCATTCCACATCTGACAGTTTAGTGCCAAATTAATGTAAAATTTTTCAAAAATGTCAGAGCTCAGTGCGTGTATAATTATTTCTCAAATTGGAGCTAATTGAATATGACGGGCGGGCCACGACCAGTTTTCGAGTGGCAGAGCGGGAGAGACTGGCCCGACATGGGTTGGTCCTTCCCTCGGAGAAGAGAAAGGGATTGATGTTTCTGACTATCAGTTAGATGGCTATGGATTGAGCAGTAGTGCTGGCACAGTGTCTTCGATCACGAAGCTTGCCGAAGATGGTGCCTTGTTTATCTCACTATGTATAAAGTGTTAAAGATTGATTGATTACTAAAGATTCCTTAGATCTCAAGATCTTTGATATCTTTAAAGACTCATTTGATCGTACTATTAGGAATAATTATTGCGATTAATGCCCTTGCAAGATCTAGTGATAAATCAGAAGGTTCCACCTTAGAAACTGATTATCGATAACAATATTTCTTCGGATGACCTAATTTTGGATCTCTGGAAACCTTTCTCCAAGCCTCCCGCTGAGTGAAAATGCACATGTACATGTGTCCTACATCATCTGAGTAATCTCACTGATCTTAACATCGAAAGAGATCGAAACGGCCCCCAATAAATGGAGCTCATCAACAACGAAGCAAACCCAGTGGAGTGCTTCCTCGTTCTGGTAAAGTTAAATTGCTGGAAAAATAAATATTTTCATAAGGTGAATTTATGAAGGAACACGGACTAAATGTGTTTGCTGATCTGGTAGTCCGCGGGGCTCCATATCAAGTCATTAACACATTTTCCAATTTACGGAGTGAAAAACGAAATCGTGTCTCGACAAACAATTCAATTGCAATTATGCAATAAAGATTGGAAACCGAAGACCAATGGAAACGAAGCCATTTCTCTGTGCGAATCAACATGTGGCCACGTCCAGTTGGAGGCTGATCAAACGGGTCAGCAGGGGGTTGCTCCAGGGGCCGAACACTGGGGGATAGTCAAATACTTTATGGCGGTCTTTGCTTTTTACTCAGTCCTCCCTCCCCCCGCTTCTGGAGCCGCATGATGAAGGCGTTAAATGATGAGTTTCCCGGTGGAATGGCCCGTTTGCTAGTTTCTGGCGTGAATTGTGAACACTCGGACATGTGCGAAGTGTTCAGCAGTTTTGTTAAGTGGGTTACATTTAATGAAGATGTGTATGGCAAGATGCAGGCTGCGAACAGCAAACCTGCAGGTGAAAAATCTCTCAGCTGTCAAAAAAGAGAACATGCAAAAGGCTTTCTTATGGCAAATAAATACTAATCAGATTTTAAATGATTTAATTTTTTAAAGCTATTTCACGTTCCTTTTAAAGGCTCTACAAAATAACAGAACTTTCTTCTTCGGCCTGATTTATAATTTATGTGAAATTAATCATTAAAATAAACCATTCTCGAGAGATAATATTTAACCACTATGCCAATCCTCTTTTATAAAGTAGCTCTTTAAGTGCAAAACAGGAGCAAAAACGTCAGTTCCCATTATCAAATATTTCTAAACATCCAAATTGGATGAAATTTGATAGTCGAGCCCAAATTAATTTTTTTTAACTCCCAAAAAGTCAGTCATGCGTTATGACGAGCCGCCGGCTAATTACGTAGAATTGTCCCTGCTAATTAGAACAAATACGACCGAGTTGAGGCGACACCTTCGAGACGCTCATTGTCAAGATAAATTGCGAAAAATACGGAATATGTTACGATACCATGCCAACAATGTTGCGGTGCAATCAAGTGGGCAAAACGAGTTTTAGACACTCGTTACAGTAAATTTCGGGCTCAGACTAAGAAAAATGGCATCACACTTGGCCAGGGGACAAAGCCCAGTAGCCACGCATGCATCGAAAAGGGGAAAATGGAAATAATGAACCGACATAAGAAACGACTTAATCGCTGGCGGCTTGTTAACCCCGGCCTGAGGCCCCTCTGCTAATATGCAAGTGAGCAGCTGACGGGGTCCAATGCCAGACGGGGTCTTTAAGTAGCTGCGCAAATAGAGATTTACTGCAATTTACTCCGAGGCCCCAACCCATGACGGCTAGTTAATAATTTCTGAGGCCCCCGAAACGCGAATCGTTTGCAGATTGTACGTCTACTCCGCATCGGAGAGGGAAGGCGGCGGAGACCACCGTCAGCGCCTTTGAGGAATTGCATAATTATAGCACTTTCCGGCCGTCCAATGACTGCTTTATCCGCATTCCTGAGTGCCCTCCTAGGATCGACGTAATTTGTTAAAGATTCTCCTTTCCCTAACTTCATCGCAATCGATTGTTTGTTCATTATCTCGGGCATATGGTTACCGGCCTGGCAGAATTACGAGTACTCGATAGTTTGTCTCTACTTGGGATATTGTTTAAGAATAATATTTAACGTTACTGAACAAATTTTGTACAATCTTAAGAAGATTAACCAAATTATAGAGCTTAAAACCTTTTTATCAAATAATTTAATTTAAATTGAGTATAATTTTTAGTAACTAAATAAAGTCCTTTTTGAGTTTAACTAGACTATTATAATCAATGTTAAGAAATCAACTAAAAGTGTATAAATTACAATCTTTTAGTCTTCAACTGATTAGAGTATTGCTTGTGCCGTATGCCAAAGACATACTTTCCTTGGCTCGTTTCTGCCATTTTCTACCCTGAAGCAGCGTTTAGGAGTCGTCCCCTCGTCTAGACTGAAGAGAAGGCAATATTTGTACATTGTAAAAGCATGATACTGATCTTGATGGCCAAGATCGCACACAGCATGATCAGAGCTTGCAGGATGGCTGAGAGTTCGTCTAGTGGAGAGTTCAAGCCAGTTGCATTGTTTAACTTTGACTTTGACTCTGTGTCAGTTGGGTCTTCCTCGATAGCAATCACTGATCGTGGCTGCCGCCTCCGAGAGAGCTGTGAGTGTGCATCTGCAGTACGTCGAGTGATCAATGGTGTGTGTCGTGGCCATGGGAAAAGGGTTGCGACTCCCGAGGAGTTAGAGCGTGGAAAGTGGCACTTGTTATGCATATGAATCGATGGCACTTGCTCGGATTCACAGACCAGCAGCTGCGAACTTTCAAACTGCTATCTGCCTGGAAGCTCTTGAGTAAACAATCGAAACTAAATGTGCAAAGTGCACAGTTTTCAGTCAGAGACTGACATAAACAATGCGTGAATCAGATGACCCGAACAGTCAGTTCAGCAACTAAGATTTATGGACCTGGCTTAGATTTTATGGGAGGTCCTTTGATCGATTCAAGTGCGATATGGTCTTGGAATTCGGGGCAATCACTTGAGAAGAAAAAACGATCGCCATCGTGAGTTGTGTTCCAACAACGAGTATGTGGGGTTGTCTCTTTATCTGGAATATAGGGTATAATGGCTTTCCTATATTTCGATCCCTGCTAGAATAGCCAAAGGTTTATTTTTACCCAATTCTGGCTTTGGTATATGCAAACACAAGTGATCATCGCCCGCCTCATAATCACATTTATGATCGTTCGCCTCGCAGAAATCAAATTATAGGGTACTCAAACTTCGAATTCCCGCAGGCTATCCTTGATGTTCAATGCCAATTTAAGCATTTTCGTTGGCGGTCTCCCTCTCTGGTTTTTGCCTGATCTTTGATCTACAATTTGAAACGCCGAAGCAGAGTTTTGCAGGGCGGCCGTTAGATCGAACGCGATGCGATCTTTCATTTAGGGAGTAGGAACTTGTTTTTGCCCCGACCGAACCGAACCGAACCGAACCGCAGAGCGGGCTGGGAAGACAATGGACAGGCGCCGCTTTCAAGTTCAATGACGACGATCCTCCAGATCGATCCCGGAGCGGGTCTAATTGGGTCAGCCGGTCCTCGGGTTTGGAGCCGTTTAATTGGATTACCGCCTTTTGATTAAGGCCCCGCGTTGCCTCGCTATACTTTTGGCAACACGCGCCCCAATCTTTTTCGGGCCTGGGCTGAGACATCGATCGTAAATTTTCGTACAACTGGGCGTGAGTTTTGCAATAGAGATAGACTCATTTGAATGCGACATAGGCGCAGGGCCGGCCTTTGTTTGCGGAACCACTCAAGTGCGGCGCATTCCAAACTTATCACAAAGCAAACCTTTCTGGGCCGAACGAGTAATTCCACTGATGGAAAACTCATCTCGGGGACACCAGCGTCTTGTAAATGTTATCTACTCGCACTACTTGGGCAAACAGGGCTTCGAAGACAAAAGGCAACTACTGTCGAGATTTCCGGGGAACGCGGAGGAATGACAGTCGGAGTGGAAAGTGGAAAAGTGGAAAGAAAAAGAGGGCCAAACCGAGTGGCCGTGGCCCCAGGTTGCAACTCTATTAGCATTCCCAGAACCAGAAACAAGAAAGTCCACGCTGCTCATCCATAAATCTGATCGCTGCTCCAAGCACTGCAGCCCATTAATCATCATGATGTCCCAGTCCAATCATCACTTGCGGCCGGGCTTCCACTAAATATGTGGACCTCTGGGGCTTCCGCTAATGAGTTATGGGCCTTGTGGCTTTGCGTAATCATTTCGGCTATTAGCGGTCCACTCACTGATTTGTACTTTTAATTAAGCGGCTTTTATTGCCATCTGGCCGAGGCGGAGGTGTCTCCTTAGGCCGCCACTCATCAGCCCAGCTGCCAGTAATTACATATGTAAATCCACATGAGCAGAGGCGTCTAATATAACGAGGTTGGAAGCCTTGGGCAGCCTCAAATCTCTCTTAAAATGAAGCGTGAACAAGCTCCAGAAGTGAAGCGAAGCTAAACAGGGCCCTCAGTAAGGTAGGAATGTGTTGTATTAACTTAGTCAAATTGCTCGTTATTTATTCTTAAAGTTGTTTATTTTAACGTTTTATTATTATTTGTGTATTGTTAAGTAAAAAATATTGCAACATTGAGATAGGTTAAAGATTTAATTCAACTATTGTTGGTTTCACTTTTATTCACCTTTTTCACATTTTATATATTTTGAATAAATATTAATAGTTTTCTTCAGCAATCATTTTTGTCAAGAAAACACACACAGTCACGATCGCCAGATATCGCGCCCCGATGAGCGATTATCAAATCAATTTTCTTTCTTTGCATTGCAAATTTCTCGTTATCATCCTTGGGAAATCGACGATGCGTCCGCGCAGCACAAATCAACATAATTGCCCCCGACAAAAGGAGCACTGAGCGGCGAGGAACCGACGAGGAGTGAGCTCGGACGGGGTGGGGCACGTCACCGACTGCTGCCCCAAGTTGCAAGTAAGGTGAAGCGCCAGTCACGTTGCGATCGCGGCGCGTGCGTCGCAAATCAAGTGCAAAAATAGATCAATCAAGCAATCAATCCGTCCAATCGCTCTCGGCCAACTCCCTGGCACTCGAACCGACCGGGCAACCTCGCGCGCGATTTCCACCGGTGGAAATCAATCGAAATTCACCCAAATCAATGTCAACATATTACTGCTGAATCGATTTTTCCTCTTTCTGTCATTTCCCCAGAAGTGCACGGCGCACACAAAATACAAAGAAAAGAATCTTTTCCTTTGGCTTATTTCTGCACTCGGCCTGGCCCGTTTCCCACACCAGCACACGCGTTATTTGATCGCGGCTCCGCTCGCTTTCCATGAATCCAACCGCGCGCGTCGTCTCATTGCAACCAACTGACTTCGTTGGGGATCGGATCGGTTGTCTTGGGGCCCCAAAGTTGGCGTTTCGAACTTGTTGGGAGCGGTTGCAAGACGCTGCACAGTGGCGAAGAATAGGTTTTGTTCCACTATGACTGATTTTATATTACACCTAAAATCAAGTTGAAAAGCCACAGTCAAAACCGACTGTGAAATAAGTGGTATGCCAAGCACCAACTTTGTCTAATTAGTCTCAAAATTATGAAAAATTATAATTAAACAGGTCAGAAAGCAGAAGTTACCAAAAAGAAACCCAAATGTAGCTAGGAATCCAATTGTATACATTGCAAACTTGGAACAGACACAGCAACTTTATTGCCTGATAAAGTCAATGTTTATAAGCCTTCCTGATTTACCCCTGATTTAAAAATATAAACATTTTTTTAAGCGTCCGCTTAAAATGTAATTACACTTTTATAGCTTCGTTGCGGTTCGTAATGGAAAAATTTAAAAGTGAACTGTAACCAAATTGGGTATCGCCAGCTTTATTTATCTCTTTTTTGTTGCATACAAGTCTAAATCGAATAGACTGTTGTTGCTGATAAAGAATACATACATTATCTGTTGTTGTTTTCATTGGGTACCATAGAAAATTATGCGTGCCACTCACTGCCCCTTTGGTAATACAGAAAGGTATTCTGCACTTTCAATTATATATTTTATAAATCATAGATTAATAAGCCATTTTCTATAAGATGAACAGTTATAAATAATTATATAGTTCCACTTTATAGCTCCTTTGTTTAGCAAACCTAAAAGGTTGACAATTTGCAAAATACGCAACGATGTCGTTACATTTTTATAATTACAACTCAAGTGGTTGAACTAATAGTCAATTAATAATGATATAATTAATATTAAATATTAATTAAAATATTTCCTATGTATCTAAGATTTAATAAAACTTCCTAGAGGTCTCGGAATGATGGCTCTTAATATTGGCGATATGGTATACACATTTATTTCAGCATGTTCTTTCTTTAAGCAAACAATTTATAAAAACCTTAAGCAACATTCCTGGTATCTGATATGATTTCAATCATACTTTATTCGTAAAAAGTTAAGTCAACGAAACATTATGCATCCGACTGCGTCCCACTAAATTCTTGACAAATGCTTCTCCTGCAGCTGCGTGATGCAATGGAGAAAAGTAAAAGAGGAAAGATCCAAAGCCGGGACGGGAGTACAATATCAACGCGAAACCGACACAAGGAAAACATCTAGCAATTTTTCCATAATCAGTCAGTGAGCTACAAATAGCTCTTGGCCGGGGTTGTCTGCATATGGGCACCGCACCTTGCTACCAGCAGCGGCTGAGATACTCCGGCAATCCGCGCCAGACATGGCCAGACTGGCGGGCAGCGAGATCTGGCCTACGACTGGGCCTTTTACACTTGGTCGAAAGAAACATTCCATGTCACAAACGCAGTTATTTATGCGCTTCAGACCGGACAGCACGGACGGACAGGCATTACCGACTGCCGGCAGTTTTCCTGACATTGTCACATGAACATGTCGCGTTAACCTTTCGTTTGTGGCCAAAGCCAAAGTTGGAGCCAGAGCCAGAGCCAAAAAGAAACCACAGGAGGCCGTAAGCTTTATGCATGTGGAATCAAACGCACAGAAATTATTATTCCTTTCTATGAAGACAACTGTCAATATTTTAATTGCCGCAGTTCTGAGCAAAAAATGAGAAACAAAAACGAAATGCAGCCAGTTTGAGTCCGACTTTGAGTCCGATGCGTGTGTCCGCATTCTGTGTGCAGAGAGCAGCAGGAAAATTCATTTTTCTTTCCTCTCTTCAGTGGTCGAAGCTTCGATACTGGCTGGCTACTTTTTCCAATAAAGCAAATCGTCTTGGAAACGTGCCAGGCATTTTAAGATCGCCGAGTGGCGAGTGAGCCAAAGTGGCTCGCCGGGTTTCATAACCTTTTTGTCACCAATTAGTTAGGCTGCGTCTAAGTGAGCTATAAAAGTGTCAAAAAACAAAATACTGAAGAAAATCCGAAAACTTGCTCTGAATTATGTGCCATAATCGAACGAGTGTCGCATAATAAAAAGCCTGGAATTAGCATTTTCTGATTTCTTTTCCTCTGAATTGCCGCAGACTAGGCAGAAAACTTAATTAGGAAATTACGTATGCCTCTGGGAGCATTTCTAGGGTGTGTTTTCCCACTATTCTCAAGTGGTGGAGGTGCTCTTTAGCCAGATGGAGGTCTGCTCTACATAGCAACACGTGCGAGAGTGCAGCCGAAAATAAAGCTATTTGTTGATCTTATCAGTAGAAGAGCAAAGTTGAATTAATTTAAAATCTAAAAGAAGATCCATTGCATTTGGAAACAAGGTCACTTTCAACTTTATAAACTCGAGATTTTATTTTAAGGAGTATCACAGAAATTAAACAGGTAACGAGGACATCACTTAAGAGATTTTATGTCAGAAACGTCACAGTCAAGCCTACAAAAAATGAGAAAAAACGGCACTTACTCCGAGAACCATACGCAAATCTCATAAACCCCCAACTGCAAGGAAACAAAGAGCAAAGCAAAGATTTAAATCAACCGCAGATTTGCTGCGGTTCGCGTAAAGACTAGACGAAAAGCGGCAAAAGCAGAGAAAATGAAAAACTTGGAAAACGCTTTGGCTAGAAACAGGAAATCCTACACACAGCCTTCTTGGCTGTGCAGCAAATTATCAAAACGCCAACATCTTTTTGACAAACTGCGAACCGAACCGCAACGATCCTTCCCCCGTGCGTCCCCTTTCCGTCGATCTGCCAAAATCCCCTTGGTGGTCCCGGGACACACATTTCTCAGTTCTCAATTCTCAATTCTCATTGCTCATCGGAGGAGAACGAACGCGAGTCGCGCTTAAGACAACTTTTCTCTGATTTGCTGCGATCGCAATCGGCCACGGGGCTCCGAATACGTTCCAGTTCCTCCTGCCTCGCCAGGAGAGTTTCGGAGGTCCATTACATGGCTCGTTTGGGAGATCGCTTTGACGATTGACGAGCCTCACCGTAATTTTTCATGCAATGATCTTTCTTTTATGGCGTCCTCGGCTCAGTCGTCATTCAACGCATCGTTGACCTATTGAACCATAATGCCGCATCGCCACGGTGAACATGTGCCGCAGAAGGATCGGAGCTCGCTGCAAGGTCTCTTAACCCTTTCTCCCCTCCCCGCCACTCCAATCCCCTCCAGCAACCACTAGGAACCTGTTCCCGCCGCTACTTTTCCCGCATGAATCATTATTTGTTGTGCCCAGTCGAGGATCGCTGCCACGGGAAGGGAGTGGCGGCAGGTCCCCTGTTCCTGGCCACAGACAGCTGCAAGTTTGGCCAGCTGAGAGCCGCTGGGTGCAGGCGAAGCATCCTCGTTGGCGATCAGTTGTGATTGATACTATTTATTGGTTGTTTTGGCTTCGGCCCGTCCATAGAGAGATCCGCCAGGGTTGTCAGACTCTCCAACAGAAATTTTGGATTGGTTTATTGGGAGACGAAAAAGTGTATTGAATTAATGCACTTGTGGAGTTTTCCGCTAAAACCACTCGAAATTAAAAATAAAAAAAAAATAGTACTAAATTTAAACAAAGTTGGAACATATCAGAAGAAAAGACTGCTTAGATATTCCTTTTGACTAGTACAATATATTTATATT
>JAEIIL010024740.1:0-27977 GCA_018905715.1 Drosophila lini | reverse complement strand
AAATAAATAATTTCTTTATGTATTAACATTTTTGGTAAAACCCTATTTTTCGTCTGTGCACCATTTAAGACCTTCCAGTAGGTCTAGGAACTTTCAGGTGGTGCCTCAGTCCAGAGTCCGGAGACCACCTTGATGCACGGCCGACATCTGGCATTGAAACGTGAGCGCGTTCGGCCGCAAAGTTTTAGGCCAAAAGACGGAGGCAGTGCCACTCATCAGCCAGATCAGGCCCAATAGCACGGAAAATTGTAGAGAAGCTAAAATTGTTGTCTTATGAAAAGTAAAAGCAAACACGGTGCAGAAATGGCGGCCAACCTTCGGCCTGTTCGAGTTGCTGGCTTTTCCAGTTGGCTTTACGAGGGACAAGGGAGAAGGAAACGAAGGACATGTCGCACACTCTGAAAAAAAAAGGCTGGAAAAAATACTTCTGCTTCTTTGATGGTTGAGCGGTCTTGGCAGCGATGTTGTCGCCACCGCCGTCGCCGTCTGACGATGTGCAAACTGGCGAAGTGACAGCAAATGGCGCGGAAACTGCACTGTGTGTACCAAACGCCAACGTCAACTAATCGTGGGTGAACAAATCCCAATGTATACGGAGAATGCACTTCCAGAAAAAATTAACAAATCTTAAAAAACATGCTTAATATTTTCCTAAAGAAATACAAATGGCAGGATGTTATTGCTTGAAGAAATGTAAGGAATTTAAATCTTAAGTAAAAGGTAATTTTAACTTGTATTAATACTTTATAAACTTATTTTGCTCTGTGTCAATAGTATGGTGCAATATGCATGGATCCGTGCACAATCTCTAGCTGTGATTCTGTGCGTGTGGCCATGTTGCAGCCAAGGATAGGTGGGCCCAGGAATGGGGTTCCTCTTGTTGACGCCAGTCGATTGCAGGTGGTGTCCGTGACGTCGAGTCCTGATTGCTTTGACATCTACATCGCGGATGGTTTTAAAAATAATAGGTTCTCAGGTGGAAAGCCAGTGTTTGATTTAATTGCAGACAGCACGTTAAATTTGGCAGGCAAACTAGCAGTTAGCTAATTCCTTCTATATAACAAGCTCTTCTTAGACTTAAAAATTAACTCGGACTCTTTTAGAAAATAGTTTTAATACCTAAATATTTTAGAGATTTTTAAATGCATAAAACACCGCGTAAGGTTCAGGTGAATTTTTTTTAACTTGCAACTTAAGGCAAAGAAATCGACAATTGCCAGAGGGCGTCACCTATTTGTTGTGTTCCTGTGGTTCCCAGCAATGCAAAAATATTTAAAATTCATCGCCACGAGAACAACTTCAAAAATCCTAGAAAAAATTTCTCACACCGAAGTGATAAGTGCAATATTGAAATTGGTATATTCTTTGGTACTATTTTAGTTTACGGAGCAGAGCTTTCGACCGCTAACTTCATTTATAGCGCGAGAGCGGGAGTACGAAAAGTGCAGCTCGTTTAGCAGATCGCTGAGATCGGAAGTACAACAGTGCGAGATCGGAAATAAAGCTGTGCAAGATCGGAAAAAGCTTCTAGAAGCTCTGTGGGCCTGCCTCGAATAAGTTCACTCTGCAAATCAGTCGACTCTCAACTGCACTTGGTATTGCTTGCATCATATAATATTTTGTGTAAAGAAAATATTTCAAGATTAATCATTGACGGCTTAAGTTGGTAATTGATTAAAAAATTCCTTTGGCTTAAGTGATATTTAATTCAAAAAATGTATACGTTATCGGTCTCCTCCATATCCGAAAGGAAACTCACCTTCGTGCACTATGTGAAAATATTTAGAAGGGTTTGCCAGAGATGACTAAGACCTACAGTTGAAACTCCGCAAAGAAAAATTGTATTGTATGTTTAGTGGTGAAATGAAATTAATTAAATCATTCTAAGTTTTCCTTTTATTTATGAATTGTTGCTAAAACGATGCAGTGAATATATGTAGCTTAATCATATCTTATCAAATGGTAATTGTTGATCTTATATTAAGTTGTGGTAAAACTTAAAAACTGTGAAACCCTTATTTGTATAATTTTTCATATATATAACATATATGTCGATGCGTACGTGTGCGAATGTGTTTGTAGGCCATTTCATTTGAATGGAAATTTCATCAGCAGCTTTCGATGGTTATTCACCCACTTGAGTAGGAAAAGTTCACTTTCAAGGCGATCAATTCGAGAGATGCCAAAGAAAATTCCCGAAAAATGCGAATGGCGCTATTTGCATCGAATTTCCGTATGGAGGTGTCATAAGCTCTGGTGTTGGCGTTGTCCGAAAAATACCGTTATTGCTAGCTAATTTCCCAGGTGCATGCTTGCTTGTTAAATTGATGTATAGCAGCAGGCCAAGTCCGAAGCCAAGTCCGCACCCGGATCCGTATCGATGGCATGGACAAAAAGGGGAGAACGAAGCCATGTTGCAAGAGGAAGGGACTGTGAGTGAGGATACACGGAAAGGAAATGTCAGTTTTTATAAACGATTTTTTTTTAGAATTTTCAATCAGCGGGAAATATTGTTTTACGACAATTTTTTACTTATTTTCTTTTCTATCGATAATAGTTTGGCACAGTCCGATAGATCATACAAAATATCAAAATATAAGACTTACATCGCAGCGATAAAGATTTCATCTATAGATTTTTTTTCCTGTGCAGAAAGTAAGGCACCCGGCAGCAGCATAACTGAAAATATTGTGAAAATGGCATTGGTCGCCGCACACAACAATGGCAGCAGGGGTGGAGTAGGCACCTGTACAGGCCCCTCTCGGCCCTTGTCTCCTCCAGTGCCTGGAATTTGCGGTCGGGTTTTTGACACAAATTTTGCCGATGACATGTTCAATACACAAAGCTGCGTGCTTAAGTTCGCTCATCCGTATTGTTGTACTATGGAGCCCCCGGACTGCATGTAGTCCTCAATATTTGCAGCCAGCACGTGTTTAGGGTTGCCACAGCGCCGTTTGTCCTCCGTGTGAGTGGGGGGGGGGGTTTTCTCTCTCTTTCAAGAGAGACATTGTTGCCAACGTGGCTATTTTCATAGCCAAAATGGAGTTTTTTAAAGAAGGTTTTTGTTGTTTTTAATATTTAGTAATGTTTTTTATATTATTCGTTTTTCAAAAATGTGCATATTTCGATATAGAATCGATAATAGTCGATAATGCCGATATATGGTATATAATTATTTTAATATCTGATAATAGATTTCAGACTGTAAGGAATACCTATCAAGTAATTTATATATATTTTTTAGACTTTAAAGAAACTCTGCACAAAAATAAAACTATTATAGCTATTACATATTCTAATTTTTTTTAGCCATAAGAGTCGGCAGTACTGTTCAAAGAACAGAAGGTGTGTGCTGTGCGAGTCCCAGCTTCATTTTTCACACACTCTCTTTCGTTCGGGAAAAGGGAAAAAGTATCCCGCTTTAAGGCACTCTTTGGCCGGTTTAAATTTGCATTCCTTGCTGTCAGCGGGTGTCAAATAAATTTGACAATACGCATATACTATGTATGCTACCCGGCCTCCGCCTATTTCCGTAAGCCGCATTATCCTATTAAGGGATTTAATGGAGTCACACACGCGCGCTCGCAACTTTGTCTCATCATAAATCTGGGAAGCCAGCACAGCGGGTAATTCTTTGTGGAGCGTAGAAAATAAAAAAAATTACAGGGAGCTGGGGAAGTTGCTGGCCTGCTGGAAGCCGCAAGCTCGGCATTGTGTGATATATATCCCCCATATTGGATATTTATGCCCTTCACTTACCAGGTACCGTATGGATTTATGCGGCACCGATTATGGCAAATGACCAAAGTTGCTCCACACACATTCCCAGCCCAGCCCAGTCCGGCCAATTCCCTCAAATTAGCCAAAAAGCTTGAGAAGTGCCCAGTGCCAAAGACGTGCGGCATTTAAATTATTTTATCAGGACCACCGAAAATTTATGAATTTCAAAAACTTTATGATAACACCCAAGGGACCGTTTTGGGCCCCGCACTCTCTGTGAGAAAATATGTATCGTTGGCCATTTGGCCAACAAGTTGTGTGGCGGCGGCATAAAAGCCTCCTTGAGCTAACCAAATGTTGATGTCGAAACGTCTTGGCAACATTTTGGGGTCCTTCCCGAAATAAATTTCGCTAAATTTGGCCACAAAAGAATGTGCAAATTTTAAGACAGGAAAAGTTTGATTCTGAAATCCGGCAACCGGCATTCCTAGACTAACTTTTAGCCAGGTTTAAGGCTTAAACTTTGTCCACTCGAGACGCTTTAATTGGGAGCTAGCTTGGTGCCCCTTTAATTCCTCAATGCCTACAGCCTAAGCCACCCTCCCCCTTGGGGGCCTGTCACAATCCAGAGCCGGCAATTCTTTTTCCGTTCGTTTTGCTGCGCATAGTTTTCCATAGGAGAGGAACCACAAAAAACGACTTTTCGATTTTGAATTTAGTTTTTGCTGTGGCCCGGAGTGTGCACTGTAAATAAAAGTTTTTAAAATTTAATAATACAACATTCTTAATGATAACTTGTCTTCATAAATTAAAGTAAACTGTGATTGTGAGTACAACATAAAATTCTTAGAAATATATTCCTAATTTCAAGGTTTACTAAAGTCTTTTGCTTTAATTTTAGCTGTAGAATTCCTTGAAATATAATTTTAATATTTAATATTCTTAGACTTTTAGATACTTTTTTCCAACTGTTTGGCAGCAGCACTCTCTGACATAATAAAATTCGTGTCCTGACATATCTCAGCAGGCTTGTCACACGTGTCGAGGCGTTGCAGAAATCTGGGTGGGCACCCGATGCTCCTCAATGCCCATTTTTATGTTCAGCCTCCCCGTGGACTATTCAAATTGTTCATTTCACGCTCTCTATTATGGTTGTGAATGCAAATTCTAGTGTTGGCTCTTCCTTGTTTTAGGCTGTCCGGGGGCTAAGGCCAAATGCTTTCAAAAGCAATTAGCACTGATAAATGCGAGCCTTGACATTGCCCGAACTGAAGACATTGCTTGTCATTGCCTTTAAACGATTTGTCATGATGGCAATGCGAAAGGTTTAATAGTTAGGACTGGAGTCATGATTGATTAGCCGCCTGTGGGGGTTCCCCCCTGGGTGTTCAGTAAATAGTTGCAACTGATTAAGTAAGGGGTCCTAAAGGGGTCCAAGCAAGGACTAAAGAAGTATTTAAATTAAAGAAAGGTATTTCTTTGCAACTAAAATAGAATTTAAACCACCCCGCATCAGCTCCATAAAATTTCCACTTCAAATGAGGCTGGCCTGCTGTAGCTTACCTGAAATGCATTTAATTTAATTTCGACATTTTTCCGCACTCAAGCTGAGTAAACCAATAAAGTGCAAAGGCAAAGAAGGAGCTGTGCTCCACTGCACCAAAGTTGAGTAAGCTGCCTGATTAAATTTACACATCGAACCGCAACTGTTGCACGTTGTTGGCCCATCGAAAAGGGCCATAAAAGGCAAAGGAGTTCGGGCAAGTTTTATATCTTTGCCGGCAGCAGGAACAAAGCTGGGGGAAGCTCCTTACCAGGACCTGCTGCCTGGCTGTGCATTAAGGGAGGCAAACCAATTGATGGCTGCCAAGCAGATGTTCCTTCGTCAATTGCCTGTAAGTGGAGGGTTGTAAAAGTTCTTATAGTCGGGTGCACGCTGCGTATGAGCAATGCCACCGAATTAAGCCTGGGAAATAGTCAAATTCTTGGAGCATCTCCAGTGGCTTTGGTTTTTTTTTTTGCTCTTGCTTTTGCTTTTCTATAAACCATTCTGACGAGGACCCAGGGATGGATAGCTCACTTCAAATGTTAATCAGAGCCGGCCTGGCCGGCCGCATCCTCCTCGAACTCCGTCCGGATGTGTCAAGTGTAGCAATATTGATGTGCAATCTCGAGAGCTGCAACCGCACAGCTCCTCAATTTGCATGCGCCCGGCCACTCGAAGCAGGGCTGTGAGCAGTTCGAAATGCATTTTCAATGGGCAACGGCCGGGGCAGCAGTCCTTACAAGCTTCATGCATAAATTCAAATGTTTTTCCCGGCCAATAAATGGCAGCCGGACCCGGGCCCGACATTGTCTCTAAGATATATGAATCGGCAAACAAATGGTTAGCCATTTTTCACTGGGCCGCATTATGCAGCAAGCTTCGAGCCTGGAGTGGGCTTCGATCCATGAGGCTTGTGTTTGCATAATGGCACAGCATCCCCACATGAGTCTATTTGAATAATTATTTATTTGTAACACTAAGTCCAAGCCTAGAATAATACTGTTTAAAAATTATAAAAGCAAATGGATGATATTATATTAAATATAATTCATGTTTTACAACCGCAGTAAAGGAGTGACTTCACTTCACTTCAATTATTTTAAGAGCCCTTTTCCCCGTCACTCATTCAGCCAAATCAATGCGAAATGATGCTGCTCCAGCGTGCTCCACAATGCAATCAGCAACAATAGCAATCCGCCACGGAAACGGAAGCAATTTTCATTTGCGTTGAGTTTGGTTTTAGCTCGGTGTCGTCCTCTGCGGTCGCTTAGGAAAATGCAGGAAAATGCAGGAAACTGCATGAGATGGCGGGAGAGCAGGAAAAGGCGACACATGCTCGGCGACATGTTACCAACATAATTTCTGCCTGGCACACACAATGGGCCAAGATAGATGAGAGGGGGTAGAGGGACCAAGAAACCCGGATAACCGGAAAACCGCAAATGATGCAAGTGCGCTCTGTGCAGTAAATGTGAATTTTTATTAAATAAATTGTCGCTTCTCCGTTTCGCCATTCCTGCACCACAAAATAACACCGTTGGTATCTCTTTTTTTTTTGGTTTCATAAACAGTCACACTTTATTATGGATTACGGTTATTGCTGTGTAAAATAAATACAATTTATCCGACTTAAGTTTACGCAAAAATGCCAAGTTCTGTTATTGATTCGATGAGTTTTTCTGGGTAATGGAAAACACAAAATCGTTTGGGTTTCTAGGAAGGGATCCATGCCTTACCAACTAATTATATATATATATATATAGTTTTTTAATGTGTCTGGGAAATCTATGCCACTAACTACGTGCTATTTTTTTTAAATGTTTAATCTTTAAATTCTCAAACAGCGGCTGCTCAATTTTGAATCGCATTTGCCAAATATACAAATTGTTTTTTTTTTTCCATGAACACTCAGTTTTTTGTGTTTATTTTATGGTTCGCTTTCCTTAATACTTATTTACAGAATACACTTGGTTTGTTTTGTCTTTGTCTTTGTTTTTTAATTTTTTGTTTATTTTAATTTTTTTTTTCTATTTTTATCACATTTGAAATGTGTGAAATTATTCGTGGGTCGGCTTTTATATACAGATGCGCATATAAAAATGATTAAAATTAAATTACCAAGTACAAGTATCTTAGTGAAACGCCCGGTAAAGTTATTTAATTGTGAGAATGGCAGTTCGGAATTGATTGGGCCGCGTCCCAGGCCATTTTAGATGATGATAGCGACTGAAGGAGACTGGAGAGTAGGCTCCGGGACTCCAGTCTGGAGTGATTAATGAACTTAATTGCGAACTCAAATCCTAATTACTGCATTACTTCGATGTGACCCCGCATTGCCATTAATTATACGCCCCGTCGGCCGGCGGCAGCAAGTATACGCCCCGCAGTCCAACTCTCCTGCGGCTTACGTCGGCGTCGTGTTCACTCGGCCCAAAACTGAGGCTGGGGCTGCTGAGGAAGTGACTCCACCTCCCCTGGGTCAGTTAACGCTGACCAGCGGCTCCAGCGTGCTGCTCAGATGCACCAGCTGCTGCTGCACCTCCCGCAGGCTGGCCAGGCTGCCCTCCATCTGGCGGTGCATGGGCGGCGGTGGTGGCAGCACCACCACCACAGCCTCCGCGGGCGTGGGAATTGGAGTGGGCGTGGGAATTGGAGTGGGCGTGGGCATGGGCGAGGGAGCTCCTGGCGGAAGCAGGGTGGCCGCCGCCGCCACCGCTGCCATGGTCGTGGCCGAGCCCGGCGAGTGTGAGACGCTGTACATGAGGCTGCCCATGCTGGGATGCTGCTGATGTTGGGGCGGCGGTGGTGCCGGAGGCAGCATCATCTCGTCAATTGTGCAGACACGATCGTCGACGGGGAAGGTGAAGTTGATTTCCTTGCCGCTGTCCTCGGAGACCCCGTGGAGCGGCGTGCTGCCGTTGGCAGGACTCAGGCTCAGCCCCATTGCCTGCTGCTGTCCATTCGACTTTGGCCCGGCTCCAGTGGAGGAGGAGCCCGGCGCTGCCGCCGGGGAGGTGGCCAGGGTCAGTGTGGTCGTCGTGGTCGGCGAACTGCCATTGCCCAGCGTGGTAATTGTGGCCGT
Source organism: Drosophila lini (assembly GCA_018905715.1). NCBI lineage: Eukaryota > Metazoa > Arthropoda > Insecta > Diptera > Drosophilidae > Drosophila > Drosophila lini. Next base: position 19,629 of record JAEIIL010024740.1, on the reverse strand, counting down.
CTCCAGATTCTTTTCCAGGCATTTGCTCTCGCCTGCAAAAAAACCGAATAGAGAGAGAAAAAATCAAATGGAGAAAATGTGATAGGAATTGTGGCTGTTCCAACACAAATACACTTTAAAAATATATATTTTGTGTTAAATAAAAATTAAATTTAGTTAAAAATTTTGTGACGAAGTTGAGAGTTTAAAAAAATATCCTTCAAGATTATTTGCCATTTGGGTTTAATTTTACGTTTCGATAGAATTTTTGATACAAAATATGGTAGAATATTAATTTTAACCTTTAAAGTTTGTAGAAAATGTTTAAAAGTTTATAATTTTTAAAGTAATTAATTTCACAGGAGGTAAATTTGTTAAGGAATTCAGAAAGTAAATTTCAACTGTTATCTAAAAATCATTTAAAAGGGTTTTTTTTTAAGTTTTACTTTGCAAAAATTTTATTGGCAGCAAATTTATTTACTTATTTAAATTAAAATGACTCACAAGTTTAGGAAAATTAATTTGAAGTTTTAAATAATCTATTTCAATGTTTTATAACTCGTTTTTCTTAGTGTTGATCGCCCAACTGGGGCACTGAAAGGCTGCGGCCGCGTCACAGTTTTCCACATTTTACTCAAATCTAAGAACTCCCTTTAGCAGGACGAAGGGTTGAGCAGCAGAAACAGCAGTTTTTGCCTGCTGTCAGCTAAAAAAATTTCCGTATTTTCCTATTTTTTGCGCAGTTTTTGTCCTCCGCTTATCGTGGGAATCGAATTTTTGTGTGTGGCAAAAAGTTTCCGTTGCGGCCGGGCGACAGCCTCTAAGGCCATTTTATTGTTTGTGCAGAAATGCTACAATTGCGTAAATTCAGAAGTTTTCCTTTGTTTTCCATTCGCCCAGAAAGCTCCCTTTCCCTTCCCCCAACTACATTTTTTCTGCGTCTCCCCCGAGTGCGTTCTGCTGAATGGGAAATGGGCGTAGGGAAATGGGAAATGGCTATGGCGATGGGGACGTAGACGGTGAGATGCCCCAGGGCCAATTTCAGGTGAGCACAAACATTAGCGCCAAACTTGGTCAGTGTGAAATTTATTTATTCGCCAATTTAGTGGGAGACTCGGAGAAGGGAGATATCGGGTAAGGGGAAAGCTAAGGACCCGGGCATAATGAAGCACGTCCTTGTAATTAATTAAGTGCGGCGACTTTTTCCTCTTTTTTTTGTGCTTTTTAATTTGGTGCCGGTGAATCATGCGCGTGCCTGGATCCGGTATATAAATCGCCGGATGTCTTTGGTCGTTTTTACTTCATCGCCTGCACTTGGCAAATTGCCCAAACTCCACGTTTCTCTGTTTTTTTTCGCACCTGCAATTAAATTTAAATTCAGGTGCTAATCTCTACTTACTGCCATTCAGATGATCCTCTCTGGTATAGTAACGAGCCCGATTCTTCGAGAAGCATGCCACCAAGGACAGTATAATGACGGCAATTAGCACAAAGATGATGCCACCCAAAATGGCCAGAGTATTGAGACCGCCTGTCGGGGGGAAATTAACATTGAGATTGAGAGTATAAAGGTAATTGCATTTGCATTTTGGGTGCTTATATTATGAACTTAAGGTACAGTGGATTTTTTAGATAAGGAAACAAAGAACAAAGGCTGCTCGTTTGGAGGAATCTATAAACTTTTTGGATGTGGTTTCAACTTAAGATTCATAAAAAATCGAATTCGGAAAGGAAAAATGATTTGTTTCTATAAATATATTTCTATGAATCCTAAATATTTATATACAAAATAATTAGAGATTGTAAAAAAACGATATATCGAAATAATGTCGATATTTTGTCGATATATAATCGATGAATCGATATTCAGTTTGATATTTAGGACCCAGTTTCTCTCTGAGGTAACCTACGCTTATTTGCTGTACAATTCTTATAAATGTCGGTATTTTAGCGTTAAATTCGATTTTTAAAAATGTTATCTTTTAATTTTGACATAATTCCGATATAATTGCAATATTTTTGTATATATATCGCTAATATCAATCTAATCACTTCATGCAAAACCATAAAGATGGTATTACCATATCTCTGAAGTGCATCCCTACCGTGCTCAAGAAAGTTATAGGATGTGCTGGCGGCATTTTGCTCCTCGTCCGTGATGAAGGTCAGGCACGTGTGCAGCCCGTTGATGTCCAGGTTGTTGATTTCGGCGCCTCGCAGGCTCTTGGGCAGGAAGCAAATGGGATACGTATCCCACTTCCACTGAAGCTGCAGAAGAGAAGAGGCATCATCAATCGGCGACGGCTTTGAAAACTAATTGAATTCGAATTTCCCCCAGCTCTCTCTGGAGTTTATTTTATTTTCACCCGAGAAGGGAATTCCACTTACTTGACGCACGACATTTATTAATTTCCCCATGTGACATTCATCGCATATCAGCGGATTGTTGTCGAGGCGCACGTTGCGAATGCCTTGGATCCTGAGCGCAGTGTCCTCGCTGATGCCGTGTAATTGATTCCGGGATAAATCCAAAAACTGTTTGGGCCAAACCGGAAACGAGGTCAGCAAAAATGGCCAACAAAAGTTCAATTAAAAGTGCATTACAAGGGGGGAGGAGGAGTGCATAGGGACAGAAAAGGAAGATGGCTCGTTGGCAAACAAAAGTTTAATTTTTATTGGAAAACTATGCTGGTGAAATGACAATTAGCTTAGCAATACGTATTGTTTCACTTGGAAAAATTTTTCATTTTTTGAGATTTTCTTAAAAGTTTTTTTGGGGTTAAATTATATTTATAGGGAGTTAGGGTTTCAGTTTGTCTCGGATATATATTTTAACTCAGATTCTGGCCATAATTACTTGGCACATGTATTTATAAAATACTTTACATTATCTTGAATTTTGTAAATTATTTGAGGTTCTATTAGCAACTTAAGCCCAAGAAATGTACTAAATAAGTCTTTCCAAGACTGTGCCTATTTTTTCTGGAGTGTCCTAAAGACACACAGAAGTGGCTACAATCAGGCAAAACAATTTGGTAATTTTTGGGGCCAGCCACAACAACAGGGCCCGGATGGCTTGAGCGAAGTGTATACACAATTAAATTCAATTAAAATGAAAGGCTTAATGGCTATAAAATGATTGTTGTTGCTTCTGCTGCTGCTCCGGCTGTTGTCTTTGTTGGTGGACAATAAATTTGCCATAGTCAACGGCAACAACAACAATAGCCAGCAAATTCGATGGCACAGGACACTGTGGCAACAGAAAGGATACATATATCCAGTCGTTGGATAAGAGGGATGACTGACAGCAGGGCAGGCGACAGGGTGACAGACAAACAAACGGACAGTCCCGAGTCCGGATGGGTAACGAAATAAAGCCACGGCTTTGGCTTGTTGTCAGAAATGTATAAACAGAAATGGTAAACGCTAACGAAAACTGCAAATTCCAGCAATGGTGCCAGGATGCAGTCCAGGGTCCTGCTATTGTCGCCATGTTTTACAGTGAAATATTCTACAAATTGGCCAGAAAGAATCCACACGCACACACATATAGATAGAGACACGGCATCAGGACAATAGATCTCCGGGATAAATGCGAGGGCAGGCAGGCAGAATTATGGCCTCCTGTGAGTGACTTACCTCCAGCTCCCGACATGGATCGATGACCTCCAGTGCCGTGTTATTCAAGGAATTGCCGGATATATTCAGATACCTGAGCTGCTTGAAAGGATGCAGCAGGCCAATGGGCATTTGGCCCATATCAGCAATGGCCAGATGGGTTAGCTGCGGGATGAGCTGCAAAGGAAAAAATGTTTGAGGAAAAATGTTCAGAGGAATTTCATAAATCAATAGAAAAGCTATTGAAGCTGGGAATAATTTAAATCATTGAGAGCTGGCCATAAAGTTTTTAAGCCACCTTAAAATTTTATAAATACTTTTTTTAAATTTAATCAAAATTCATCCAAAGTTCAAACTCACCTCAAAGGTGTCGCGCATCTCCCTGAGATCCATCTGCACATTTCCGCTTATGTTGAGGGTCAGCAGATTGCTCAGACTCCTTATGGACTGCGGCTCCAGACGCACCAATTTGTTGTAGGACAAGTCCAAAAATGTCAAGTTGGTCAGCTGCAGGAACGAATCGTTGGGCACTTTGGCCAGCCGATTGTACGATAAATCTAAAGTAATTTCAAGGCAAAGCCAAGGACCCCAAGGAATAAAGAAAAGAAATGGAAAGCAATTGAGAATTTGTTTTTGGGGCAGTATAATTTGTGTGGCGCACCCAAATGATTAAGACTCTTCTGCATGCGAAAGAGTTGGTCCACCACCACGGACAATTGATTGCCATCCAGCAGGACCTTGGTGAGGCGCTTCACATCCCGGAACTCGTCCTTGTCGAGGAACTTGAACTGTGCGGCAAAGAGAAAATAATTGGAAAAACGTCCTGACTTTGAGAATGAGAAAAAGTCGCGGAGACAAACCTCGTTGCGTCCCAAATCCAATTCGCTTAAAAGCGGCAATAAATTGTACATCTGCGGATTGATTTTTTTCAGCTGACAATTGCGGCACTTGAGCACTTTCAGTTCCTGTGGCAAAACAAAGCGGGTTTTTACTGTGGCTCTTGAAAGGAACACACTCGGAGAATAAAAAGGCCATGAAAAGGGGATTTTCTTCTTTTTAATTTAAATAGATAAATATTTGAGCATTTATTTGTTTTAAAATTTATGAAATTCATAAGTTTTAAAATGATTTCCATTTCATGTTAAAGGATTTAAGGGGCTATTATTATTCCGAGCGTTGGGCACATTCAGGAAACTCACCGGCACATCGCGAAACACATCCGGCTGTAAATCCTGGAGCGGATTTCCGCTCAGGTCCAGATACTTGAGCCTGCTCAGCATGAAGAAGTTGCGCTGCACGAGCTCCACAATCGAGTTGTCGGCCAAATTAAGACGTCGCAAATCCTTTTTCGGTTAAAAGGAAGAGAGAGAGAGAGAAACGGTTTACCAAGTTTATTATGGCACGCACTGAATTAATAATGTTTTATGATCAGGCCAGGCACTATGGCTAATAATTCATAAATCAGGCAAATATAGCCAGGGCGCCCGGAAACTGCCAAAAAGTTGCAGTTGCTGCAGCCACTTGGGGGGAGAAAAAGAGGAAGTCACCAAGCACTGAGCAAAACAAAATCGAAAGCAAATTGAAGACAACGAAACTAACTTCTGTGCAGCTGCACTTCCACTTCCATTTCCGAGTCCTACTTCTTGGCCAACTTAAATTCGAGCACGTACAACTTTCGCGCCGAAAAGTAGGCAACAAATTTGCAGCAGCAACAACATGGCTATTAAAAATGCCGCACAATTTATTACGGGCCAGGATACGGGCAAAAGGAGTCGTGCAAAAATTGCAATCATCTTTGAGATTAAAACTTGTGGCTGCGTATCTGCAATTGGCATCCTGTTACGGATTGCAGCATGGCCTTGTTTTCCTTTGACTTGGCTGATCAAACAACAATCAGTGCGTGTGTCTGTTGTCCTGGCGTAATTATGTTGAACAACTCTCTACATTACACAATGCGATTTCATGTCATAAAAAAACAGACACAGAAAAAGCGACAAACAAAGGGATATCATCATCAGTCAACGGCCCGGTTATGTGTACTCACCGTCAAATGGCGAAAAGTTGAGCTGGCCATGCGTAAAATTTTATTTTTCGATAAATCCAATTCAATGAGATTATCCTGGCCCCGAAAGTTGTTCTCCGTTATGTTGGTTATATTGTTCTTGGACAGATCTGCAATGAATGGTAATTGTTATTATTATTTCATCAATAATAAATGAATAAATATGAAAATAAATAAATAAACAAGCAGGGACAGTGATAGTGAGTATATGTAACAGAAATTAACTGGGATTTCCAAAGGATTTCCTTGCTGGCCAAAAGCATTTTACAGTCTTTATGGCCGCAGCTAAAAAAACCCAAAGCACATTACACATACGCCCCATTGTCTAGCGTAGAGCCAGCAGGCCACGCCCCCCTTAAACATTCTACAAAATTAATTTAAATAGAAATAGGAAAAAGCGGAAAAGGAAGAGCGAGGGCAAAGGAAATGCCAATTGTTCCTCTGCTCTTTGCTGCCAGAGAAAACCAACAGAACAAAAAAACTGCAGCAGGGCTCGCCTCGGGTTTATTTTTGCGAGCGTGTATAACTCCTGACAGGCGAATGAAACACCAATACCCGGTCGGGATTCCGGGGCGGGAAGCCCCAAAAAATAAGATCCGGGCATGTAAATAATTGGAGGGCAGGACCGCCAGCGGGGAGGCGGCGTTGGCGCACATAAAGCACAAATAAACAAGTTTAAAGCCCCAGCGATATCGGGCATTGCTTTCGCTGGCTTTACACTTGCTTCCACGTCCACGTCCACGTCCTCGTTCCAGGTCCCATTCCCAATCGCATTTTATTTTTCGGGGTGCTTTTTGCTGTTTGGCGCATCAATTTCAATTTTATTGACAAGACAACAATCGTTCGGCGTTGCAAAAACGAAGCAGCAATGCTCTTTTTTTTTGAGTGAATGTCCTTAGTAAAAGTTTTAGTGCCTTTGCGTCTTGCTTGGAATGATTTAAATATATTCAAGGACTTTAAAATGAAGTTTATTAGGTAAGGAAATTGGATTTGCCTTAAAAATAAGAATTTTTTGTTTAATCAAAACATGAAAAATTCTGAAAAAAATGTTTTAAAATAATAAAGAGTTAGCTCACTTTGGAAAAATTAAAAACAGAACTTTATAGCTTAAATTCAAGGCATTTTCGTAGCTCCTTGAACTTTGGTTTTGTGTTTTACAACTGACAAAATCACTAAAATTCCTAACATTAAGACATTAAGTTTCTTTATATTAGACTCTTCCGTTCCAGACATTAATCCTGTAGTTTACTCTATACTTTGCCTTGCTTCAAATGCACAAGGATGTACGAGATACTCCTGCAGGTCCTCCTGCCTTATCCTGTTACTGCCCTTTCTCGGCCTGCCACTGGTATGCTCATTTAACATTTTGCGACGCGTCCGCGTCCGCTGCTTTATTTGCGTTGGCATTTCACTCTTTTTTTTACGAGCCTGCAGGACAACAGCATCGCACTGACACGCCCCCTGTTATCCTGTCCTGCGATTGTTCTCCGCATTATTTGCATATCAGCGAGTTGGGCTTTTTAAGTACGTTGGGCTGCTGCTTAAATTGAAATCGCTGCCCCCCGTTCGGATTTATGGGAATCGTAAACCCATTGATTACTCACCTAATATACGCAGATATTTGAGGCCCCAGAACGACTCGGCACCGATTGCCGGCAGATTTGATTCCGTGATCCGCAGTATCTCCAGTTTCATGAACTGCCGGAGAGCCGGTCCAATGGTAATGGAGTTCCTGGGCCCCCGGATGATGATGACCTTCACGTCGATGTCCAGCTCGTTGGGTGTGAGCAGAGAATTTAGGCCACCTGCAAAGGTAAAACAATGGAAAACAACAGTTAAAACTATTTGAGGTCGAGGGGCAAGACAAGGAAATATGTAAGACTTGAACTAATTATATCGCAAAGTTCAAAATTTTTAAAAGTTAATTATAAACAAATTTGTTGTATAAGACTTTTCCACTATTTAATAAAATATTTCGCTATGTTTTTGGTTGCTCGATATTTTTCATATAAATTCAATGCCTTTTCTTGTCGATGCTTGTGGGGATGTAGACTTCATTTTCGGTCAAATATCATCAGAAAATTGCTCTTTTTACAAATCCCGCTGTTAATATTATTTGTCCAGTGCACGTGTCCTGGCAACAATGCAAACAAGATCATTAATTGCACACCCAACCGAGTGGAGCGTTATTTATTTTTTTTTGTAGCGCCAACAATGTCGGGCATTGGCGTGGCATCTATTTAGAATTTGTGAAGCTGCTGCGAGTGCAAAAGAATCCCAGTCACCATTAACATCGCATTTGTATGCAGCACAATTTTTACTCTCACCCATTGTATTTTTCTGGGGCTTCGGGTTCTTCTGGGCTTTATGCATTTTACATTTCGCCTGGCAGTATGTAAGAGAAGTTGCACTATAATGCGCCCATTGTACTCGGCGGGGAGGGTTGTTTTCAGCGGTTTTATGTTGGCTGAGCACGCTGCGGGAATTTTCATAAAAATGCTGAGCATTAACACTGATTGTAACGTATTTTAACGCGCACCCAGTTTTATTTTGTTTCGTTATTTTTTTTTTATTTTATTTTGTATTTTTTGGCGAGGTCATTGCTGGCAGAAAGGACACTGGGTTGCTCATTAGCTTAGCTGCAGAAATTCTAACAAATTGCGGCTTAGATAAAATTAGCTGAATTTATTACAGAGAAAAGGGATGAGTGGCTTTCATATTTTAGGGGATTTTCTTTGGGTTTTTTTTTTTTAACTTGACATGTGGTTGGGTTTCATGACAAAAATAAAGGGTTTACACGCCTCTAAGCCTAGCTTCTTGTTAAAAATTAAACTGCTCTTATTTGGTTGTTTTTGTTCTGGTTTTTAGGCAGCTGAGCTTAGTGTAGATGTTTTGAATATTTTTCTTTTTAAAACTAAGAATACGAATATTTCTCTGACTTAACTAGTCTTGCTTGTTAATTAAAATAATCTCATTGATTCCCTTCTCTATAAGATTTCTCTATCAGTTTTCTTTAAATCGATTAAATTAAAATGGGAATCTCATATTTTAAATCTTATTACCACTGCCTAAGCTCGTTCTAAGCCATTGGCAATTATTAAGAGCCCAACAGTTTTTGAAATGGAATTAAAAGTACATTGAAGAGGCAGTTCGCATTCAAAGCAAGGACTAAAGTCCTCGAATGTATGGAGAGTGTGTGTGTACGCTGGCCAAACAAGCGTTAAATTGAAATTATAGATTTTCGGTGAGCGAGAGCGTGTGGCCAAGGGAAAAGAAAAGAAAATCAGATGAGCTAGGAGGGGAAATCCCCAGCTACACAGCCACGACGACGGCAAATGACAGTTGAACAAATTGAAATTGTCAGACATTTAAGGGAAATAAATGGGCAAGCTTTAAAAGTAATGTCCCCTCCGAGTGGCGTGAGAGCGGGAATCGCAAATCGAATGCGAGCCAGGATATGTAATTATGATAGTATCCCACTGAGAAAACCAATTTTTCTCTAGCATTTTGCATAATTTGCAAGAGTTTACTGGTTTTTCCTTATCTCGCCTCGGCTCCGCATTTTCCATTTTGCATTTATTGCGCCACTTACCTTTTGTGCAGATGGCCTGGTAACGATCCGACTCGTCCATGCTGCATTGGCATTCAATGGGGCACTTCCTTCTCGTGTTGCTGAACATCGCCGGCATTATGCTCAGGCTGAACAGCAGCCACTTGAACAGCATCTGATGGAGACAGACAGAAAAAAAGCAGGGAGTGAGAAAAGAAGAAAAATCGAAGGTTCAGCATCTCATTCTCAGTAGTCTGTGGTTTTTGGAATGCAATTAGTGCCGAGTCTGCCTTTGTGGCAGCCTCTTCTTGATGTAGTTACTTCTGCCATGAATATCTTTGTCTTAACCAGAAGTTTAAGCCACAAAGAATATGGGTTTTGAAAGGGTTTAGCACTTAAGAAGAAGGGAGTTTTATTATAATTACTTACTTAATAAATTAATTAAGAAAAGAAAATTATTAAAAATCAAATATATCTCATATTCCTCTGATGTATTCTAAGATTTCTTTTAGAGTTAACTTTAGCATTAATTTAAGACCCTTTATAAATTTTTAAGTTCCTTGTTCTTTATGATCCTTAAATTTCCCATGGAAACTTGTGAAAAATCTCCGCAGTGACTCTTCTGTTTAATTACTTCGCCAGTTGATTGAACGACTCGCTGAACTAATTTAACTTTTCACCTCTTTGCTTTCTGCTTTCAATTACCGCAGCTGCTAATCTACATATAGAACCGCATACCCAAACACACTGACTAACACCCACCAAAGACCCATTCAAATTGAAATCAACGTGGTGTCACATGTTGACATGGTTTCAGCTGCTCCTCTACACTCTACACTATATATATTTTTTGTACAAACTACGTACACAGTAAGTTCAGTGGTTTTGTTACATAGTTTCGTTTTGTGTACGTTGCGTATACGCCGTGTTGACCTCGGTGATTTGTGGTTGCCAGCAGGAGGATACGAGGAGGCAGTATAGCCAGAGGACACTTGTGCGGCACCGCGGCCAACGATAAACTGTGGCAGCGGTGCTGGTCTTGCGGTCCCGATGCAGCCGACGTGCTGCATAAATTAGCCGCAGCACATTGTGGTTACAAAACAATACAAAAAACAAAGCTGCGAATCAAAAATTACAGGAAAAAATGGGAGTAAAGGTAGTGTACCAATTTATTTTATTTAGATTTTAAGTTAATTTGTACAGATTAATTTAATTAGGTAAAAAACTAAGGGGAGTTGTAAAAATGTCTATAAATGTAGTGATTTTTAAAAAAATTATTCCCAAACTTTAAATAACATACGAAGATTATCAATATAAAATCTGAAACTTTTTACTTAAAAAAATAATGTCTAAAATTATAAATAGAAGACTGTTTATAATTCCGGAAAATACGAAATTTTTTAAGACTTCTTAAAGCTTGAAAATATATTTTAAAGATACCCCAATCGTTGTCTTAAAATTCTGATTGTTATTTCTGAAATGTCTAAGGAAATCTTGAGTTTATCTTGTACTTTCCTTTATAAAGAATTCTTGAAAATATTCCCCTTATTTATTTATAATTCAAAGTATTATACATTTTCTTTCCGTGCTCTGCGATAACCATTTTCAATTTCGCCTAAAAGCCATTGCATTGGGAAATTAAATTTCGGCTTGGAGAATTTTTGGCTTGGACGCGTCGGATTTTCTTGCAGACATTTCTGGGGGACACGCGAAAGCCTAAGGATTTATGTGCAGCATATTTGCCATTTTACATATTCCGCGAAGAGCAGAAGGAGCCGGAGCAGGAGGAGTAGCAGGCTCCGCGTAAAGAGTTGTCTGCCAGAAGCTGTCAAGTTTGCCGGCTCATCGCCGGCACCTTATGCCGGATTTGTTGTCAGGATATTGCCACTGGGCCCGGCTGAGTAATATTTCTGCAAACTTGCTGCGGTAAAAGTGAAAAATTGCGACAGCCTCTCTTCCTCACTCTTTCCCTCTGCTTGGAAAACTCCGGCGGCAGGACAGTTTTTTGCACTCAAGTCGGCGCAAAGTTGCCGCCGCACACGCTCAAGCCTCACACTCAATTTAACATGGCACATAATTCACAATAAAGTTCCGAAAACTGCATTCAAAAATGTGCAAGTTGTGTGATATACGCAGTGCAAGTGCAGGCGCTGCCAGAATATAAATTCCTTTTGCATACGAGTCCCTCAAGAAGGGAATTTAAATTCAAATTGGGTGTCGCTGCACCTGGGGAATAATGTTTGGGGCGGATTTATGAGCCGCAAATAAAACTTGAAGGCTTTATCGAAGGTAAAACCCACAAAAACATTTTAAGCTTTCAATATTGAATGAAAACTCTTGAAATTTTATTTAATTGCAGTTATAAATTGTATTGTTTGTGTATAGATATTTAGAAATATTTACTAGGCATTTTTTCTTGTATAATTTTCATTGTTAATCCCAATTTTAAATGCTGTTTCTTGAGGTTCTTCAAGTCCCAACAACCTAAAGTTAATCCCCTTCCCATTGGTAAACCAAACCGAAGATGGATGGCCCAGAAATCAGCATCTGTCGGACTCGTTAGCCGCCAAAAAGGATGGCCCAGGCCAGGGCAGAGAGTGGAGGCCACACAGAACCAACAAGCGGGACCAGTTCCAGCTGACATCCTACACGTGGCACTCGGACTTTTGGCCAACTTTTTCGCCGTCTGCAGATGGCGCACGCGAAGTGGCCAAAAGTGGAAGTCCGCAGTGGGCTGTAGCTGCTGATATCGGCTTTCAGCACACAGACTCGTTTGCTATTTAAACATTGGCAAATTTGTTTGGTCCCCTGCCCCCACCAAGAGGAAGCCCGGCAAGAGTGCAAAGTGCGGCATTACTCATACGCCCCGTGAACCGGTCGGCGGATGTGGCATTTAATACGCTCGCTACTTTTGTAATTGAATATGATAAATCAAAGACAACTAACTCCAACCCCCGTTCTCGGGCCTAAGCCGATGCGGAAGTGGAAGTGGAAGTGGTTGGAGGCTCTCCATTCCATTCCATTCTCTTCTCAAATTTCACACACAATAAACTCTCATTTGCTGGGCCAGTGAATGGTATTAAATTTGCCTAAATTCAGGACTCGGACTTGGACTCCGACTCGATTCAAAACCAAATAAATCTCAATATTTGCCAAGGGAGCAAAATCAAATTACGTTAAACTCCCGCCAAGGGGCTAAGCCCCCGAAAAAAGAAACCAAACAAAACGAGCCGATACATCTGGCATAGCATTATGAATTATGCCCATCGGTGGGCGTGGTCCTTTCGCTGACCGACGAGCGCAGCATTAAAATTCATGAACACATTTATTGCCAATTACTGCAAGGCCCCAAAACACGTTATGTATATATATACAAAAAATATATATACGCCAAGAATCGCAGGTCACACACCCAGTCCAAAAAAAACCCAAAATTGTTGCTAACAAAATAAATTTCGGACTCCGTTCGACCAGATTTTTTTTTGTCGGCTCGGCTTGCCAAAAGTTTTTGCTTTTTTTGGCGCTCCCATAAATTGATAAATTAGATTTACGCTCGAGAAATTATATTACAATATAATATATATTTCCGTCAGCCGATTTGTGTTTTTTCCTTCGTCTGGGCCTTTGTTTAATGTGCCAAATTATTTTAGGGCCTGCCTGCGAATATATTTCATGCATCAGTTTTGCTGATGTTTTGATCTGACATTTAATTTATGACCCGTCTTCGTGTGAGGGAAATTTATTTTTTAAATTATGACAGGCAGGCCGGAAAATGTCTGGTGATTTGATAAAGAAAAACTGTTGATTTCACGGAATTTTATATTTTATGTTTAATGGAAAACCATTCGTTTAAAAATTATTAATTCGGTCTAGAATAAAGAGTTATGGTTATGTTTAAAATTTTGGTAAATCCGAAAATGATGCCTCTTGAATATTTGCCACATTTTGCTTGGCTTTCCTTTATTTTTGGCCAAATTTAGCCATTTGAAGTCCACACGTGTTGCGAGCAGACCAAACATTTTTATCAATTTCCAGCCACAAATTCGAGGCTCGCGGCTAGGAAGTAAGCTGCCCGGATTGAGCCAAGTGGCAGTGGCGATGCGTGATTATGCCCAGACTGAGAGAAAATGGGTCTTGAAAAATATAGTTAAATGTTCTTATTAAAAGTTAAATACAAAATAAATTAAAATTATTTGGAGAATGTCTTCAACTTAAGTTTTTATTTAAATTTGAAAATAAATTAAAATAATATAAATATATTTTTCTGGCCCTGTACAAGGCCGAAAGGAGGACCAGTTAGCCCCAAAAATGATAGACACAATGCCGCATGGTCACGAAACTGCTCCTCGGCCTCCACCTTCTCTGCCCGGCGGCGGCGGCATAAAAGACTTGAGCGATTAGTTGGCGGACGTGCGGTGCATGAGAGCGAGGAGGAGCACCCCGTATCCTTGGGCCGGGATCAGACGGCAGGTCGAGCTGATGTAGCCACACATCTGGTGGTGGAGGATGGAGCCAGAGCAAGACCAAGAGCAGGAGCGGGAACTATATGGTAGCTTGAAACGGAATTGGCCACGTGCTGGCCGAATCGCATGCCAGGCACACATAGGGCTAAGCCGCAGGAAAACCGCCGTAGAGCTTTGAGCCACGACGACCGCTTGCTGACCTTCTTGGGGATTTACATGGGAAAAAGCAAAATGTCGTTTATGGCTGCACAGGGACATATGTATGGCCAAGCCCTGTATCTCCAAGGATATCGGAATGGGAGGATATTGTAATTGTTGTTTACAAGCCGAATGTCACGTCCACCTCCTGCTTCGCATTCTCCTTGATTTATTTTCACACTCAAATGTGAGAATTTTCATGTAATTGCCTTTGTGTGTGGTCTGTGTGTGTGTGTGTGTGTGTGTGTGTGGGTGGACACGAGGAAATTTATATAAAATTGCCTGGATAACCTACGGGTGTGTGCAATCAGCTGCAGATTTTGTCGCTTGTTTTTTGGGTCATTTGGTCAATGCGATTAGTTTCGGCCACACCCACAGGGCCCACAGGTTGTGTCTGTTCTTGGTCTGTGTGGGTGCGTGTCCTTTGCGGAAGTGTGGCCTGGATCCTGGGCCAGAAGCAGCAGCAGAAGCCAAAGTCGAGAGGGGACGACATTAAGCTGACATTGGCCAATTAGGCACGGCAAATGAGCAGCAATCTTTTGAGGCAATGATGCCTAAAACAGGGATTAGAGGCCCCGACGTCCCTTCACCGCACACTGGCACACTCACGCCCACACCTTGACCACCAACATAGACAGGACAGAGTGGTTACTTGCACTTAACAAAAATGTATTCGAGTTACATTTGCCTTTCTCATTCAATATTCTCATTTCAATATTATGCTTTTTATTTCTCAAAAGCCACCCATTAGAGTTATTTCCAGTGTAATACCTTATTGCCTGCTTGCCGAAGAGATATTGATTCCAATTAGTTGCCCGCCCTTATTGATCTTCGCCGGCATTAAAGGGAATTTCCGACGAATCCATTTACCTTTCACCAGCTCGAAATTTACTAACTGCGTGTGGCCAGCGCCTCTCCTGTTAAGCTCCAAGAACCCTTCACTTCCACTTCCACCTGCTAACTGTCTTGTGTTTCACTTGGCCAAGAGTGGCAAGATATTAACTTTCAGCGAACGAAACGACATCATCTTGGCGCTGCCTCCACCTCCTACCTGTCAGACCTGTACGGGGTCCGGTCATGGTCACCGTCACCGTCACCGTTCCGACCAGATCCGCATCCGAGCTCCTTTTGTGCGCTTTGTTCGCCTTGTGATTGCGTTTTTAACGCTTCACGCTCCGCAGCCGAGCGCATTGTTTTGCCCTAATTGAATTGCAAATACGGCAAAAGTGCAGAAGAAACTGTGCGCAAGGATTATGGCCTACTAATGGCCAGGTGATTGAGTTAAGGACTCGCCTTAAACGTTGTCCTTCCCAGCGCTTAACTTTCAATTACTGGCATCCTCGCAGCTGCGATTCACTGATTTATTTTAATGCACTTTCCGTGTGTCGGGTAGTTGGGGGCCTTAATTTTAAATGCACTTTAATGCCAATTGATCTGACAGCGGACACAATGCGGAATTTATTCGATGAATTTAACAAGGGAATTTCGTGAGTGGTTGGGGAAAGTACACTACACTTTTTATTACAGTGTAGTCCCAAAAAAATAAGATTTAAATTTATAATTATACGATATAAAGCATAATTAATAAATAAAATTAATTAATATTAATTTATCTCAAATTTTAAACAAAAAATCCCAGTTAATTCCCATCTTTTCAAACCATATATGTGTATGGTTTGATCCGAACCACAGTTCCAGCTTATACGATGACAGTGTATTTGGGGAAACCGGAATTCCGAAAACTTTCGCCGCTACAACTTAAAGTTGGACCTTTGTGAAACTTTTCGATTTGTCAGCTTAAAGGCGCCAATTTGTCGATTACAAAAGGAGTCTCTCTTACGCAGTATTTCCCCCATTTCTGTTGTTGCCATGTTCTATTTGAGTTGGCTCAACTTTCCACTGACTTTAAATTTCGCAAACGCAAATTTTTCAATTAAGTTTGGGCGTGCGAGATTCTTGAAGAGCCCTCGAGACCGTCTGCGGAGCCAGAGGAAAGCTGGGAAAGTGAGTGCTCATTGTGGAATATGTTTCCATTTAAATTTATCATTTTTTAATAAGACTCTTAATTACACACCGAGCGGCAGCCGGAGGGAGAGAGACTCCCAAACAGCATGTTACAAATAATGTTACAACGCTAATTGTTTCCGCTTGTTCATTTGGCCAATGCTTTCCGCAAAAACACACACAGAAACGCAGAAAGGACACAAGGAACGAAGCCTGGCTGCCTTTTATCATTTGGACACGAAAGACACCCAACTCGCCTAGTGGTGTCTTCTAACGGCACTGCGCCACTCGTCGGAGAGCTATCCCCATTCGGCTTATTCAATATACTCACAAGCTTTAAGAGCTCAACTGAATCGCTTCCAAAATGTTAAAAAAAGTTTTAATATATTTATATTTAAGATATTTGCATACATTATATATTAAGCACTTCTACTCTGCTACTTTACTCCGCTACACCGTATTAATAGAAACTACTATAAATAATTCACAATAAATTGATAAATTTTCAGTTTGAACTGCGGCTAGACGGCTAAAAATCGGCTGTATTGCAAAGTGTAAACAATCCTGCGTCATACCCGATAAACAAAACCAAAAATCAAAAGATGGATACAGATGGGTGGATGATACATTATGAAATCGGACAAGAAAAAAAACGTCACAAAAACACAAAAGTTAAAGGTTAGTATGTGCCAACATAAGAACTCAGTTACTACAAAAACACAGCCAAAATAATTTAAAATAATATAAAACATTTTACTAAGTAACTAAAACTTTCTACAAATATATATTTCTCATCTATGGATATTCCCCAGAAGATCCTGCGTCATTTCCGATAAACAGATCCAAGAAACGAAAAATGGACAATAACCCGAAGAGCATTTTAGACCTCAATTATGACTGTCAACTAAAGATTCTAAAACATATTATTTCTGACTGCGAGTTAAGTGATAAATCTCTGGATAATAAAATGAAGTATGCCAATTTAGTAAGCTTTGCCCTGGCCTATGAGGTTTTTGAGGTATTATTAGAAGAGTACCACAAGAATTTATACAAGGATCTGGAATTCGTTTTTGTGGCGAACAGAAGCAAACTTGCACTTGATTTTTCAGAGCTGCTCGCCACATACACAGGAAAAAAAGGAGACGAAATCTGGCGAATGTTCGTTAATGCCATAAGCGAAAATAACTTCATACAAAAAGTTACACTTCACTTTGATCCAAAATCTTTCCATCCCAAATTTCTGGATTATTTCGAGATAGTAAGACGTGCTCTTGAAAATAAAATGAGCCTTAAAGATGTAACAATTCGACTTAATGGTTAGTATGTCCCAGCATTAAAAGTTACTAAAAATTTAAGCAATAATAATAAAGTAAAATAATAAAACTTTTGCACTGAATAACTAAAACCTTCTACAAATATATTTTTCATTTAAGGATATTCCCTGGAAGATTTAAACAATTTTGGCCACATAACCAATCTCAGTTTAGACGTACGAATGAGTGCAGATGCACTGGTAAATATCTGCAAGTCAAACCCGCACTTGGAAAGTTTAAGTTTTAGAAGCACCGAAATTCTTGGAAGACTGTCCGACATCGTGCCACACTGCTGCAATCTTAAGGAACTAGAGTTCGTGCCAAAGCCGGATATCGATGGAGCCGAATATGCCCCACTGGCAGAGCTTCCCAACTTACAAAAAATGACGATATTCAGAGCCTTCGAGAATGGCTCTTTGTTGACATTATTTGAGGCGATAACCAATTGGCAGAGACCAGAGCACCAACCGCTGACAATGGACTTTATCGAAGTCTTGCCACATTTAAGTAACGTTACGATTGCGAGAATGAACTCCTTTTCCTTTTTAGAGTTGGAGCATCATCAACCTAAGGATTATATAAAATTATTTATCTCTTACGACTTTTGGGATATATGTAGGGACAGCAGCCCTTTAGAGAAATCTCTCGCCACCATAACCTTAATTGAAGTAAAACTAATGATCGATCCACCAGGACTTTCCTTATACACATATCCGACAACAGATACTGATATAAGCGGATTGGGTTTACTCTTAAAGAATTTGAATATACAGCAATTTAGTTTAGACCATAGATATGAAAAACCAATATCAAAACTCTTTGCATCCATGATACCAGACGAATCATATGCTTTGAAATCGGTCAATATAATAGGAAAAGAAATAGACCAATTTGAAATATCTGAACTTGTTAAAATTAAATCAATTACATCGTTGCGCTGCCATTTTTCAGATTGGGAGTCTGTCGAGCTTTTGAGTGCGCTTACCAACCTAAAATCAGTGGGTATCGATATTAATAGGAAGTTCGAGAAGACGTGCTCAAAGGCACTTTGCAGTCTCTTAAATACCTGCTCGTCAGGTCTCATAATGTGTCCAAATTGGAAATTTAAATTTAAAAAGAGCGATAAAATAGTAGGCCAAAATAAGATAATTGAAACTCTGATTATGTCAGGCAATGAAGAAAAATATGACAATTATGAAACCTTCACCTGCAGAGACTTAATTACGATTGAGAAACTGCTTACTTTAAAATGTTTCCGGTATAGCTATTAAAGATGTACTTAAAGTGGCAGACGTGCAACCCATAACAAAATTAAGAATTTCATAGACCAATACGAATGACATTGAGAGTTTGTCGGACCTAACTGAGCTCAAGGAATTGACCACATGTGACTCCGAGGAGGGATCTCTAATAAAGCTCTTCGACCAACTGGCCAAGAAGGCGTCACCGTCGCTTCAATGTCTAGAAATTAAATCAGAAAATCTTTCAAGCAAAGAATTGGTTCTAATTTCCAGAATAAGGTCGTTGAAAAAATTAGATGTAAGTGATTATGAGCTGGAAGATTGCGAATCATTGATGAAGCTAGCTAATTCGAATGTTGAAGAATTGCGCTTCCAGGGTTTTGTCTACAGCAATTATTTTCTGCATTTGCTACAAAAACTTCAGCCAAACTGCAGCACTTGAAAATTAAAGGAGGACTAAGCAGATCGGTTATTACGATTGAGGAATTAGAGGAGCTCTCTAAAATTCAAAGTTTACAAAGTTAGCAAGGCACATGTTTATGTAACGATATTTCCCATTTGCGCAACTTTAAGCACTGCGTGACACTGGATATTGAATTGTTAACAGTAACTTCAGAGGTACTACAATGTTTGGCTAACCTGAAAATTTGGAGTCCTTGGTCTTGATTTTTAATGAATATAAGATTTTGTTAAATGATGAATATAGTAATCATAATGAAGAAAATTATGATTATAAATATAATAACCATATTAACGACGTCCAACATGTTCTTACTGATTTGAAGAGTGTCAAGAGGCTAACCCTATCAGTAAGCATAGGTGTTAATCTTATGTCTATTAGGTTTTTGACAGTAAAAGCGTAAAATTAACACATCTAACTACAACGATTATATGTGTTGAAGAACTAAATGACACAACGCGAATAAAATCGTTAGGAAATTTAAAAATTTTCTTTAGTCGAATTGGTAAAAATATGACAAGCCTTGGCGAACTATCAGAACTCGAGTCGTTGCAAATTACAGTAATGTTTTTGGAAATGGATGATATGAGGGATAAAATCCTATCATTTTTAAAGTGCTGCAAAAATCTCGACCGCCTTTTAAATAACACATGTTGGGCTTCAGGTTTATATAATATAATTCAAAGGGATATTCATAGCATTCTAAAATCTGTAAGAGATCCTACACATCAAGGTCCTTTA
>JAEIIL010024731.1:0-38226 GCA_018905715.1 Drosophila lini | reverse complement strand
TAATTTTTAAAATATCTTTAACTATTTTTGGACTCTGTATAAATATATTATTAGCTCATTAAGTCATTTCTCGTCATGTTAAATTAATTATCGATCTCGTTTTTTATCAATAACTGCCATTAAGCATAAGATCTACCATGGAATATCACACCTTTAAGTGCCAAGTGTTAGGGTATCGATGGCTTGTACTCATGCCTATTTGCCATTTTCCTTTTATGCGGCTTTCACTTTCAAGGCCCGGCCCACAAAACCCAGACAGGCCAGGCCCAAAGCAAAGAAAAGAATCAATGGAAGAAAGTGAAAATGTCACCGGACGACAGTAAATAAATAAATATTTATAGAAGCGATTTCATTTGCGTATTTACCCATTTTCAAATTTTCCGCGCAGGATTCCGGTTTGCGGTGGGGCTATGTAGTTGAATTATTAGAAGGGGTGCTTGGGGTGCTTAGAATTTGTGCACTTTAGGAACCCTTTTTTGTATATTAAAGCTCTTTAAAAACTATTTCCAGTCATCTTGCAACCATAAATAATAGTTCTAAGCTTTCATTCGTTCGGCCAGCAATTAATTAAACAAATTCAAGCGTTTTAAATAGAACAAAAGCGAACGCGTTGCGAAATCGACGCGGCACAGTGCGAATTAAAGACGCGACTAAAAATAAAATCATTCAAATCACAACAACATAAATGTCAAGTCGCGTTCCAAAATCCAGCTGTTAGTGGCAGTGATGCCAGAATATCTGAAAAATATGGCTAGATTTAAAAATGATGCTAAAAATATTTAAATAAATATTCTTCTAAAATATTATTTAAAATTAAATAACAAAATTACAATTTTATAAGCATAGACTTTATATATTAAACAAATAATTTTTTTTTTCATTTTTTAACAATTTAATGTTAATATTTTTAAAAATTAGGTAATTTATTTTTCATTATTTGTTTATTTTTTTATTCCATAACTAAGCCAAACAAAATGGACCAAAAAATAATGAATTATTTTTTAGTTTAGCCGTATCTGGCAATTAAATAGCTAAAATAACTGCACTAGTTAGCGGGGCTTTAAAGAGGCTGTTTGTTTAAAACCCGAAAAATCGAAAAGTGTTTGAAAGTTAAGAGGGTTAATTAAGGAAATTAAGCAGACTTCGCAATGATTTGGAATACATTAACAAAACTATAAATAATTTATTTAATAAAAATAACACTAACATTAAGCTCACTTTCAAATCAAGTGGACAGCGCCGATTACCAGCCATGTTCGACCGATAACTCCGATGCTCCCTTCTAACCGAATGGGCAGCCCTGTCCCGCAGAAAAACAACACAAGACGCGTTTTTATCAATGAAATAGCAATAAAAGCGGAATAAACCCAATATAAATGCATGAATTGCGTGCAATAGCGAGCTGAAGCCGATGACATGTCACCGGCCTATGACCTGGGCCACTCCGCGGAGGCGTCGTATCACCCGCTGGAGACCAAGGAGGCCTGTGCACCGCCCTCGCACGTCACTGCCACCGCCGCACAACAGCGCCACGCCATGGGATTGAGAACGTCGTGGTCGAGGATGTGTCGGCGCTACAAGCTGCCCACACTGCTGCTGATGCTCCTGCTTCTGGTTTCCTGCATGGCGTACCGTATACTGAGTGTAGAGATTCTTTATTGACAGGAGTGACCATACATTTTCTGATGTAATTCTTCCTTTTATAGTCAGAACAAGATGCCCCGCCAAAGGATACTCATCGGAGCTCACCTCTCCTGGATGCCTATGAGGACTTTAGTGCCATGCGGGCTGGCGATCTTAAAATGCGCATCGAGGAGATTGTTAGAATCAAGGTGAGATCTAAAGAAAACCTACAATTCCTTTTTAAACCACCGTTTTTCCACCCCAAGAGCACCGTGTCTGTGGAGCTGCGCGAACTGGAATCCCGTCGCCAGAAGCTGCAATCCGACATCAGTCAGTACAACCAGAAGATCGAGGAGCTCAAGCAGGAACTCCTCAGGGAGCAAACAGAACTAGAGCGCTTGAAGATCTCCGTGGAGCAGGCTCAAGTGGCCCAGAGAGAGGCCGTACAAAGGAATACCCCCGACCTGGCTTTACCACGCTCTCTACTACCAAACTCCCTGCCCAGGAAGATGAATCCCATAACGGCGGGCATGGCGGCCAGCTGCGAGATGCACAACTGCTTCAATCACTCGCGATGTAGCCTGACTTCCGGATTCCCCGTTTACCTCTACGATCCCGATGAGCACAGCGTACAGCGTCATGGCTACGACATTGATGGCTTCCTGAAGACAACCCTCAAGCAGACGCTGGGCTACAATGCTCATATTGTCAAGGACCCTAAGCAAGCTTGCATATATCTGGTGCTGGTGGGTGAGGCACTGCTGGAGCAGGATCTCCTTCGTAACAATCGATATGCTGCGCAGGAGGCAGAGCATCAGCAACCCTCTACACCCAGCCATGCCAATGACTGCCCCGTGGACATGGAGAAGCTCTACAAGCTGCCCTATTGGGGCGGCGATGGACGCAACCATGTGCTGCTCAATCTGGCCAGGCGAGATCTCACCTCGCATCGCACGAATCCGCTGTACAAGCAGAACACTATGCGCGCCCTTGTGGTGCAGAGTGCCTTTGAGAGGGAGCAATTCCGTCCAGGCTATGACCTTATAGTTCCACCCATTTTGGGTCCGCCGGGTGGAGATGTGTGGCAAGAGTGCGCCGGCATGGTGCCCGCCCGCAGGAAGTACCTGCTTACCTTCCAAGGTGAACTTCGACCCAAACAAAGCTCGCTGCCTCCCTTGGATGCTTTTATCTTGGAGCACCTGGCGGATATGGCCAAGGGAGCCACCCAGGATCAGTTTGTGCTGCAGTTCCAGTGCATCCCGGCCACAGAGCAGCAGGAGGGCGACTCCCTGCCAGACTGGACGCTCTGCGGATCCGATTCCTCCCGACGTCAGCTGCTCAAGGACTCTACATTTACCTTGATTCTTCCTCCAATGAATGGTCGAGTGTCCTCCACCCTAATGCTGGCCAGGATCTATGAGGCCTTGCGTTCAGGAGCTGTGCCCGTGATTTTAGGAGCCGATGAACTGCGTCTGCCTTACGCTGAAACTTTAGACTGGAGGAGATCAGCCTTGCTGCTGCCCAAAGCCAGGATCACGGAGCTGCATTTCCTGCTGAGAGCCGTGCAGGATGCCGATTTGCTGCTGCTGCGACGGCAGGGCAGACTTGTCTGGGAGCGGTATTTGAGCTCCGTGCAGGCCACCGTGGATACGGTGATTGCCAGTCTACGGGATCGCCTGGGTATACCGCCCAGACCAGTGCCACCGATCATAGCACAAAGTGTGTTCAATAGCACGTTTATACCTTTGAAGTCCGATCCTCCCGTAGGCTTGGATACTGAGCCAGAGGAGTCACTGGGTCCCATAGAGCCGCCTTACCCGAGCCCCTCTTTCAGGCGCAACTACACTATCCTGCGGATGCAGGCCAAGGAAGCCTGGAACGATTGGTTGGATCCCTTTTACCTGTACCCGCAGCTGCCCTTTGATCCCGCCTTGCCCTCGGAGGCCAAGTTCCTGGGCTCACACACCGGTTTCCGGCCCATTGGCAAAGGATTAGGAGGAGCAGGCAAGGAGTTTGGCGAAGCTTTGGGGGGAAATTATCCTCGAGAGCAGTTCACCATCGTCATGTTGACCTATGAAAGGGAACAAGTGCTCATGGACTCACTGGGACGTCTGTACGGACTGCCATACCTGCACAAAGTCGTGGTGGTGTGGAATTCCCCTAAGCCACCGCTGGATGAACTACGCTGGCCGGATATAGGAGTACCGGTGGCTGTTCTAAGAGCTCCCAGGAATTCCCTCAACAACCGTTTCCTGCCCTTCGATGTCATCGAAACGGAAGCCGTGCTCTCTGTGGACGATGATGCCCATCTGCGACACGATGAGATCCTTTTCGGTTTTCGTGTGTGGCGCGAGCATCGCGATCGCGTGGTTGGCTTCCCAGGACGGTATCATGCCTGGGATCTGGGCAATCCCAATGGCCAGTGGCACTACAACTCCAACTACAGCTGCGAGCTCAGCATGGTGCTGACGGGCGCTGCATTTGTGCACAAGTACTACCTGTACCTGTACACATATCACCTGCCCCAGGCCATCAGGGACAAGGTGGATGAGTACATGAACTGCGAGGATATAGCCATGAATTTCCTGGTTTCCCACATAACGAGAAAACCGCCGGTAAAAGTCACCTCTCGATGGACGTTCCGCTGTCCAGGTTGTCCCGTTTCCCTCAGCGAGGATGACACGCACTTCCAGGAGCGGCACAAGTGCATCAACTTCTTTAGTCGGGTGTTTGGCTATACGCCGCTGCTGAACACCCAGTTTCGGGCGGACTCCATCCTGTTTAAGACGCGCATCCCGCACGACAAGCAGAAGTGCTTCAAGTACATCTAGTCGTAAGGATAATCCTGATAACGATACCCGATTCCCGACAATGGCAGCCACTCCACACTTACCTAATCCCGGAGTGATTGCCCAGCTGAATGACCCTTAGAAATAAGCACAAAGTAAACTTATTCAGGCTTGTTCAGGTTTTTACAATAGTTTTTAAAGAAATTTAATTCACTAAAAATTTGGAGCTCTTCCGGTTTTTTACGAATTTTAGTTTTAAAAAAAATTCGGGGCTCTTTTTAAAAATTCTAGATTGAATTTTAATGCCCAAACATGCTCTTAAGTCAAAAATCAAGTTATAAATTATCTTTTTTTTTTAATATTGTTCACATAAGTGCAATATAGGCAAAAAGTCTATAAACAAAGCTTATTTTTTATAAAAATCTCTATTTCTTAGATAGAAAATTTAGAAAACATATCTTAAAAATAACTTTATTCCAAATTCTGTTTTGTTTTAATTTGTTTATCATAGAAAAAGTGATTCAAAATCGATCAAAAAATCCATTCGATCTGTGTGAAAACCTAAACAAGCCTATATGTATATAGACTACTCTATCTGACCCAAGTCTGGCCCCTGATAAGCCAGCGGAGATAAAGCCTCTTATGTCTCATTACAAACTATATTTGCTTGGCTTCTTAAGTAAAAAAAAACTTAAGAAAAGGAAAAGATTAAGAAGGGCTGCTATACCAAATCGAACTCGTGAGACTTTTTTTAATTGTGTTTTGCTTAATTAGCCTAAGTTATGTCCCCGATTTTTTACTTTGTATATAGCGCTTAATAAACATTTAAGTTTAAAAGATAAACTCATGTTTTCTTGTTGCATATTTTATATATGTATGTATATAGTTTATTTTTTGTTTTCTCATTTACACAAAGAGGTGAGATGCTTGTGTGACCAAGGGCTATATAAGTAATAAGATGCATAACTGTCTTATTTCTTATATTGTTTTTGGTTGTTGTGTTGATTAGTAGTATAAATTATGGGTAATGCTAATGATTAGTGAATACAGTTTAGGCAAAGACAATATAAAGAATAATATGCATAACGCGGAGGCCTAACAAGAATGCTTGAGAATATTTGAGATATTTAAATAAGTTGCATTACGCGTAGAAATATCTAAAATGCTTGAAAAAATATTTAAGATATTTAAATATTTTTAAAATATTAAATATTTTTAATATTTTCTATATTAAATTTGGCGGCATTAACGTTATCTATATATTCTTTCTCGCGAAATACAGATCCCTATAATTTTCAACAAAATTAAAAAAAAAAAATCTGCCATTACGCATCTTATTCTTTATATTGCCTTTGTTTTAAGGACACTATCTTCGGGCCGAAGCGAAGGATATGCGACATGTGTTGATGTATGTTCCCATTACCACACGCACTTAACTTTAGGAGACACTACTTGCTAGATACGTTTTTTTTTTTTGCAAAAGCTACACGACTACCGAGGGCTACTTTGGATACATGTGGTGTTAGTGTCAGAGATGGAGGCGAATACGATCCTTTGCTTGCGAGTGTGACGAGCTCCGCTTCCCGCTTGAGTCCCGCTTGTATCACAATTCAAAACAAGGACATGGAGGGGTTGGAGGCTGCAGACGACGGGGAACTTAAAGGTAGACTCGTATTATATTATACAACTTAGTCCAAAGTGTTTACACTAAATAGAAATCATCAGAAGAAGGTTAAGAAGAACTTCAATTTGGAATCATCGCTGGCAGGATCTTAGTGCTCCTGCAGGCTCAGCTTCAGCGCCTGCTCGATCATCTCCTGCTCCTGCTGTCGCTCCAGCTCGTACTTCCTTTGGTCCTGCTGCGACAGTCGCATGGCCATTGCCAGGTCGGGATCTATGAACCGGAAGCCGCCATCGTCGTCATCCTCCTCGGAGGCAGGTGACCCGCTCTGCGGATTCGCATGGGCGCCCATTAGCGATTCCTGCAGCACACTGTGAATGGGAGAAAGGAGCACAAGGGCACACACATACAAAGCTTGGATCAAAACTAGCAAATACAAAGGGAGAAGGGGTCAGGGGGGATTCTGTGTGCTACTTGAAGATCTTCTTCATGTAGCCCAAATCGTTCTTGAACTGAGCCCCCGCCGAAGAGGAACGTCCTCGGGTCTGTGGCTCCATTAAGAGCTGGGAGTGGGGAAAGGATTGGGGATGGTGCTTGGGCGAGGGCGAGTACCGCCCGTATTGTTGGCGGTGTGGGGAGAGCAAGTGCGAGGAGAAGCGTTGGTGACTAGCAGTGGCAATGGGGTAGACATTAGTTTGGGGCGATCATAAACAAACCAGAAAGTATTTTCACCTAATCCCCCTCAACTTACCGCTGCAATTGCTCATCATCCTCCGGCAGAAGATCCGTTCCTACCACATTTTGGCCCCTTAGCACCTCCCAGATATCCACCTTGTCATCATCCTTGGCGTCCACACCACAGGCGCCGCTCGTCTCCACCAAACTCTGCTCGATGGCATACTGCAGCATATCGTCCTCGTCCAGCGGTATCTGACGACGCACATCGCTGCCTCGATTGGTGTAGTGAACCGGCACATCGAAGCAACGATCGTCCACCAGGCATGTCACACGATCCTGCTCCTGCAGCGTGGCCACATGCTCCACGGGTGAGGTTAAGGCAAAGACATTACCAAAGGTAATGCAAGCATTGAGGACATGGAAGAGCGGGATTTCCACTTTGACAGGAAAGCCGGCAGGCAGCTGCATGGTGATAAAATCCCTCAGCTTGGACACATGCGGACTGGCCATGGTGGACATGAGATCCAGTATGGGCAGCACTTGCTCCTGCAGTCGTATTGGATGCTCCTCGGCTAGCCACAGGTTGGCCTTGAAGCGTTGCACTTTTGTGCTTAGATTTTTGGGTCCGCCAACATCTCTGCCCTGGAGATCAACCTCGGGAGTGAAATACTCCTCGGGGGTGACAGAAGACTTGGGTGTACTAGAGCCAGAGGCACAGGCAGAGCTGCCGTTGCTTTGGGCCAGACCAGGGGCTGGCGAGGAACGTCCGCCGTTCTCAGCGGCCACCAGGGAAGCCTCCTCCTCCAAGCGGGGTGAGGGTGTCTGCAGGGAGAAGGAAATATGAGTTTAAGTGGGCATTGTAAGAAGCTTGTGAATCCTGAAACCTACGCGATCTTTCAGTGCCGCGGCAGCATCAGCGGGAGACACATAGTCCTCATCGGCAATGCCCAAAAGGCTGTGCAGTGGCGTTCGCGCTGTTTTGTTCTAAAAAAACAAGAATTTGTATTAAAAAATTGTATTTTTCTTATGAAATTCATAGATCCTACCTTGATCTGCTCCTCGCTGAGGTGATCCATTCGAGTCTTGGTCACAAACTCTACATTGCTGGCCCCATAAACCTTGCAGTTGTAGCCATTGATCACCTCCGATTTCTCGCTGCGCCAGCCCCAAATGCCGCTCTTGTTTCGCTCGAAACTGATCTTGTCCATCTCAATGTTGTTGGTGATCACCGGGGCATTGAGACGTGCCCTCACCGTTCCCAGGGCAGGCGGAATGGCCACAATGTCACCAATATCGCTGCTCATTTGCTCCACCATTACCTCGTTCGTATCGTGATCGATCTCAATCATGGTGGCAGTCTCTTCTGCAAGGGAATGCTTTTTTTTAAAGAGTTTTAAAATTAAAATTATGGATCTTACTGGCTCCCTTGAAGATGTACGAACGATTGCCCCTTTGCCAGGTGTTGTTGTCGAAGCCCAGAAGCGTGGTGTCTATTCGCACGTTGGCCCCTCGCTTGTACACCTTGTAGGTGTCGCTGGGACAGAGGCGTGACATCAGAGGCACCCAGGAGGTGAACTCCCATTTCATCTCAATGTAAAAGTCGGGAGCGTCCAGCAGATGCTGTAGAAGCTTGGGCACATGCGTTACCCGCTGGACATGGCGCTGGAGATCCCGCACTTCAATAATGGCAGTCAGAATATCCACATCCCCCGTGCAGACGGCTTCCTGGACAACTACAAAAGGTAAATATTATAAATCAAGTGTTTTTTTTGTGGTATAAAGGTAAGCACTCACTGGACCATCCCTCGTGCTCGTAGGTGGCATTGCACTTGGCCGCCAAAAGGCACTTGACGCAGGCCAGATTCGCCACTCGTACCGCTAGCATCAGCGGCGTCCGGCCGCGAGGATCGATTTTCTCCTTATCGTTCTAAAAGATGACGAATCGTTGGCTGTTATCAATTGGCTAGATTTCCCCGGCCCCTGCTAATTCAATTAGCACCTGGCCCTGGAGGCCACACCCACCCTGTGCGCTGCCACCCCCTCCTCACTTTCGCCTCACTCACCTGGTCGATGGCCGCCTGCAGCTGCTCCAGTTCGTTGTGCCAGATGTGCCAGTGCAGCGGATACTCCGCCTTGATCTCTTCAGCGCTCCTCATCCTCGCCTGCTGCTTGCTGCTGCTGCCTGCCGAGCTAATCTAATCTGCTGGGCTGTCTTCTAGTAATTTGCGAAAATCTTTTGTTTCTCAGCGAAAAAAAAAAACAAACTCTAAGGGGCGGACGTTTATACTAATAGCCGATAGCCGATTAGACGGGGGCTTATCGATATATCGCGGGTTTTTAGCGTGTTTCCACTGGACTGCGTCTTTGCATTGTTTTATAAAAGTATTTAATGGAATTATTCATTTTTTTTAGCAATTTTTATTTTACAAATTGAAAATAAGAGCTATTTGTTAAGTTTTATTTTAAAAATTGAAAATATATTAATATTTATAATCAATAACTTCCGCCTTATGTATGTATATATATATTATTTATTTAAAACATGTATCTATACATCTATGTATGTAGTACAAACTTTATAAAAAATTCAACAACTTCCACAAATAATGCAAATTATAAATACGATAGTGATGGCGATAGTGTGAGCCAGTCACTTGTACCATCTCTAGCTTGACATCGATAGTCAATAACAACATTGACAGCTGTTTTGGCAGAAAATATTCCAAATCAAACAAGCGGCCTTAATTGCTCCGCTAAAAACCGAAAATAAAGGTGTCGCAGGTCTTTTTCCACCCGGACAACAGGAAAGGGAGAAAGTACCTAGCCGTAGCTGGCGCGTGAGTGGTAAGTTGGTGCTGGAAAAGTGTGCTACTCCACCATTATCGCAGCCCAAAAAAAAATTACATAAAAAATGGATACGCCAATTAAATGTGAGGGTGGTATTGTTATGGGTTAATGAGATTAGAAAGAGGGAGTGTGCGTGGAAGCCTGTCACTCAACTAACTTTCCTGGCGCTTAGCCTAGTTTTCCATAGACAGGTGCCCACCTCCTCCACCCACCCAGACCACACCCACCCCACTTGAACTTAATGGGATTTTTCCCTTTTTCTCATGTTTATCCCCACAGGTCAGCATGCTGCCGCTTGTATAGAGAGACTTTCCCGATCGCATTTCGCTCTGCTTTTATTCACCTGACAACAAAGCCGACCAGAGGCTCTCTCTTTCAAGTAAGAGTAATAGGCCAATTTATTCGTTAATTGAACGCAAGTGCAAGGCATTATTGCAGTTACGGCGAACAAAAAAAATAAACGCTGACTGTGCAGCAACGATCAGCAGTTTTCTGGAGTCGTTGCTCCAAGCAGTTGCGCTTATCCGGCATTTAAAGAAAGCAAACTTTGTAAATTTCTTTGATTTATAATTTCAAAAAACTGATCGATAAGCGATCGCCGATAACAACGATAACGCCTGGCACTGTTTGGCGGTTCTTTTGACTTGACCTTGGCATGGCCGACTCACTGATACCCTTTTTGTGTACCTCTCTCTCTTGGCTCTTTGCAGTTATGCTCTTCACGCGCCGGCGACAACTCAAGAGGTGTGTGGCTGTATCTCTCTGTGTGTGTGTGCTTGCTGGTTATTGATGTTGTTGTTTGTTTCCCAAGATTCCCGATTAACCGACCCGATGAATCCGCTTCCGTAGTCTCGCTTCCGATTTCCCCCCAACCAGCAAAAAATATTAGTCACACCCGAGTAGCGCTCATATCTGAAATCATAATACCGCCCATTATCATTATCACAAAGCCCGCTGACCCGGTAAGGTGGCTCGATTTTATGGACAATTAGCGAAAGTGATCCAAAAAGTGTCTACATAATAGTAAAAACAACGATTATTTTAACAATTTGTGATGAAATTAATGATAGCTACTTAATTTGTGTAGTAATGCCTGCTTATTCATGTGTTATCATTTTTGTAGCTAGTGCGTAATGAGCTTTGTGGAATGCCAGCGACTGATAGGCTACTTTTTTTCGGTCATTCAGAAATTTTGTATAGTTTTGTGTGAACCTTTGAACTGTAGTGTCTAGTGACTTCCATAAAAAATTCAGTTTTTGTTTGTTTTTAATTATTATTGTAATATGTGCCTAACAATAATGATTTGCTTTTAAATTTTAGTTTTTATAAATTTAATGACCCACTAAAATCGAGTCACCGCTAGTACGTAACATATAACACCGATCACCGAACCAGTCATACCCGGGCAGAATAATATCGTCATATCAATACTGCTTTTGACGCGATATAAAATGATATTTTATTCTTTTTGAAAAATTTTGATATAATCAGAAAAAGAGACAAATCCAATATTATTTTCGGATATTTTCTGATTATATTATTAAAATGAAATATTGTTTTAAATTGCCGATAATGTACGATATTTTCATCACTCCCTACTTCGCCTCAATAGCATTGCCTTATCAACTGCTCTCCAGAGGAACAGTTCTCGGGTTCGAGTCGCATGCGCCCCTGGGGAAGCCCCCCAAAAAATAACTAAACAAGAAACTAAAATTTTGAAATAACCAAGCAATAACAAAGAACTCTCTCTGTTTCTCTCTTTCTTCCGCGCGAAAGCTCCGCACAAAAAACGTAAAAAAACGCACAAAATCAGTAACAAATTCAGTGTTAAGTCGCTTCCCGAACAAACTAGTATATATCGCCAGCTAGATATATATTTATTTATATTTAAAAGCTGAGAAAACCGAACGGAGTCGCTATGTACGAGCTTCATAATTGTCTAAGATCCGTTTTCTATGCCACACTCATTCCCGGAACGATCCTACTTAGTTGGCTAACTGGTCTGTAAGTATCCCCGCAAGCTCGATTCGATGTTGTGCATAAGTTAACTTTTGTAGATATATATATAATTATATATCCCGAGATCCCATTAATTGACTGATCGTGACATCGTGACATATATATTTCTATATAGCGGATATTGCCGGCTCTGTTCCGTTTCCGCTTCCGCTTTTGTACATTCGTGAAATCCGCTTTGCTTGCTCCTTGAATGTATATATCTCCTGATTCCCACAACACGCTCATCACTCTCACACCTCATCATCCGTCTTCACGTTGTGTTTGTCACTTGAAACAGTTGTTCTTACCCTTAACCAAAACTCACCTGTCACCTGGCCACCTCTCACCCACTGACCTCTTTCGCAGGGTGGGACTGCGTTCCCTTCAAGCATGTATGCTGATCTTCCTTCTGGTCTTTGTGGCCTTCCCCCTCGTCTTTCGATACTCTGTGACGCTGCAGCGCGGCATTCTCTTCCTTACATTCAGTAAGTATATCAGAAATAAATTCTATTTGAAGCTAACTAAGGTCCATTTTCTCCCTTTCAGTTAAGTACCCCAAGGGCCTTGATCTCACCAAGCCGGAGACCGTGGGTCTGTATGCCACGCGGAACTTTTACATCACCGTCAAGGATCACGACGAGGACGAGGATGGAGTGCGTATTGGTGTGTGGCATGTCCTGCCGCGCAACGCAGTGCGTCGCTTCAAGCGGGAACTTGACGTAGAGGCAGCCATAGCGCAAGAGCCGCCGCTACAGCCGCAAGAGATTGGACCTGGAGATGACGAGCAGGAGCTGCGGGAAATGTCTCCCGTTATACGCTCCGAATTCCCCACCATAATGCCCGAAAACGAGCAGCTCTTCTACGAGCGCCTTCTTCGGCTGCCCGGCGGCACTGTGGTTCTATATCTCCACGGGAACACAGCCTCCCGGGGCAGTGGTCATCGTTCGGATGTGTACAAACTGCTGAGGAACCTCAACTATCATGTGTTCACCTTCGACTACAGAGGCTATGGGGACTCTGATCCTGTGCCGCCCACGGAGGAAGGCGTGGTGCGCGATGCCATGATGGTGTTCGAATACATAGCCAATGTCACCTCCAATCCGATCGTGATATGGGGTCATTCCCTGGGCACCGGAGTGGCCACGCATCTGTGCGCCAAGCTAGCTAATTTGCGGGAGCGCGGACCGCGTGGAGTGATCCTCGAGAGCCCGTTTACCAACATTAGGGACGAGATACTAAATCATCCGTTCGCCAGGATGTTCAAGCATATGCCGTGGTTCGACTACACCGTCTCGAGACCGATGTACGAAAATATGCTGCGCTTCGAGTCGGACATCCATATTACGGAGTTCCCACAGCCCATCATGATCATCCATGCCGAGGACGATAAGGTGGTGCCCTTTCATCTGGGCTATCGACTGTACAGGATCGCGCTGGACGGCCGGAGTCGCCGCTGGGGACCCGTGGAGTTCCATCGTTTTGGGTCCGGAAAACACTATGGCCACAAGTATCTCTGCCGGGCACCGGAGCTGCCCGGTCTAGTCCGGCAGTTTGTCCAGAGCTATCGGGACGCAGTCTACTAAGATCGGATGCTGAGGGGTTCCCCTACCGGAGCCGTAATTTATTTAGTTTATATAATTATTCTAATTTTTCTACCGCCGACGTTCCATTAAATTACCAAACTGTGCAAGAGTATATTAAAACAATCAAGGAAGTAGGATAAATGTGGTGTTTAAATATTAGACAAGGTTGGGTAATTATATTTTAATTTAAAATAATTTAAATAAAAACTTTTAAATTCAAAACTATCCGTTTTTGTGCAATCCGAACAATCGATTACATCGATATTAAGCTGGCATTTTCACGTAGCCCTCACTACGTTCACACTGAAGGGTATATTTGCCCAGCCAACCACAGCCACACCATTGAGTACTCTGGTCACTCTGGTCGGAAAGCGGTGAAAAAAGAACGGAAAGCACGAACACGGACTGTTTTTTGTCGGACGAGGAAAACGCCGCCTTTCCTTTGATTTGTTTGGTGCTGTCGCGGAAAATGTCACCGCCTATCGCCGAAGAGTAGCTGTGAGTGTGTGTGACTTAAATAAGTGATTGCATGCTACAACAACAACAACAGAACAAACGGAGTTCCAATGAAAAACAAAAGAAACATCCTCTTCGAGGTTTGTGTGTGTGTGTGTCTGTGTGACTTGTGACTCCTCCGCCAAGTTATTACCATTAACGTAATAATAACAATAATCGATTGATTATTTTTGCTGGAAAAACCAAAATATAACTCCATTTCGCAAACGAAAGAGAGCCGAAAAAAATTCGTGTGTCTACTCCTTGAAAAGGAGTTTTTCGCTTCCTCCTCTCTCTCGCACTCTCTCCCCTCATCATTGCCCACTCTCTTGCTCTCTCTCTCTGTGGCTCTCGCTCACTCACTTTTGTTTCGGTTCGGACGTGTGTGTGTGCGTGGTGCAACCAAAAACGCAAGCATTTAAATTAATTATTTAAATCAGAATTACAATTAATTTTTTAAACCGCTAGAGAGGTGAAATTGCAATTCTTGCTCCCTCTCTGTCTCTCGCATTTCTTTTTGGCCGACGAGGAGGAAGCAGCAGCGGAACGAGAAGAAGCAGAAGCGGAGCAGACGCCGCACACAAACACTAAAGCATTTTCGCTGTGGATTCGGAATCGACCAAAATGTTGTGGTAAGTTGCGTGTGTGTGCGATTTGATTTCCTCTGTTTTTGCAAATATTTATTTTTAATCCAGAAATTGTGCTTGTTTTCCCTTGCTTCCTTCAATTTTTCTTTTTTGCAATTTCCTTGCTCCCTTGCCGCTGCTTCTTCTTCCTATACAAACACGCCCTTTTTTGCGCACCTCTCCTTTCCGTGCGAGTGTGTGTGTCGAGTGCAATTTCTGGTCAGTGTTTTTTTGTTTATCTCTTATTTACTTAATTTAGGCGCTTGAATTTGCACAAATTAGTGCCAGGCCCTTAAAAAACAGCTGTCGTTAATGTTGAAGCTGCCGCTGTTGCTGCGCCTTCTTCCTCTTCTTCGTTTGGCTTCAAAACCTGTTTTTATTGTGTTTGTGGGGGGTATGACGAGCGACAGAGACAGGCAGACAAGGGGGAAGGGCCGAGGAGGGAGTGCGAGTGGGGCAGCTGGTCTTTGCTTTTAACTTTGCTTTAATTGCTCCCTTTCCTCTTGGCTGCATTTGTTGTTGTTTTGGCTGCAACTGCTGCTGCGGCTGCTTCTTCTTCTGCCTCTTTCGCCGCAAAACAAACAAAAACCTGCCAATTCAGGAGAGAGAGACGCAGCCACAAAGAGAGAGAGACCTAGGGAGCTAGCCGAAATGAGAGAGAGATGCGCAGATTGTGCGGGTGGGGCAGCCTCGATTTTTGCTTCCTCTTCCTACTCCTCTTCTGCTTCTTCTTCTCGGCTCCGTGTTTGTTTGAACTTTAATTTATTCCTCCTCTTCCTCGTATTCTGCCTCCTTCTCTTCAGCTTCCCTGGCTTCCTCCTCCTCCTACTTGCCTCTGCTGCAAACATTTAAATGTCAATGCACCAGCAGCTGCAGCGGCAGCAGCAGCCAAAGCAGCAACAACAACAAATAGCAATAACAACTCCTTTAGCCCTGAAATGGCAGCCAACTTCCATGACTCATTTCGACTTTTATGCTTTTTTTTGTATGTTGCCAAATGAAGCGGGCCAAAGACCCGCAAACACAAAAGGAAATACCAACAATACAATACAACTCCACTCATAGGGCCAAAACCAGCAATAACAAATAGGAAACCCGTTTGCAAATGGACAGAAAATCAGATTCCAAAAAATTCAGTAAAGAAAATTTAAATTAAAAATTTCAGAAATATATATTTCTATATTTCCTGGGTGTTTTCATATCTTATAAATAACAATAAATAGTTTTATATGTTCTTAAGGGATTATAATTTTTGATTTCCCCAATTTTCCTGGTGGAAAGTACAAAACCATATGCTAAATCGTATTGCGGAAGTTCCACTGTACCTTGGAAATGCACAATGTTGGTCAAATTTGCATGCCGCTCACTAACTATTCCTCCTCCTCCTACTACTCTTTATTCTTCTTACCCTATTCCTCCTTATTCTTCTAGTATCTTTTGTATTCCCTTTTCGTATTCTTTTCCCTTGGGCAAAACCAAATCAAAAAACACATGGCCGATGGCCGCATGCAACGCAGATTTCGTAATTGTTGCATTAGAAACAGGGGCACAGGGACAGCGGATCACAGGGAGAGGGGGTTCTCAGAGGGACGGAAGAAATGAGGGTGTGACGACACAGTTATTTGAACACCGTTAGCCCAGTTTTCCAGCTGCTCCACGCACTGTGTGGCGCGCAATTGGGAGCGTGGCTATTCGCAGATAAGATAAGAAAATTAAGTAAAACCCGAAAAAAGAATGGAAAACACCAAGCGAAAAAAAACAAACAAACACACATGTCCTCCTCTTTACGATTCGCTTTGGTTATTAAACAAACAGACAATCTGCTGTCTCTACTTATTGTTGTTGTTTTTTACTGCCCCATTTCCATTTTATCAGCCTTAAATTACAGTAGTTACTCCTAAAGTTTTATTTATAAGGAAAACGAAATTGTTGAATAGTTTTAAAGAAATTTATATCACTTAAAGAAATTTATTATCTATCTTAAAAAATGTAGAAAGGGATTCGTAGTGATTATACAATTTTAATCTCTAAAAGGCTTAAAATAACCCAAGAAAATGTTTGCTCTACGTCCTCAGGTTATCATTAAAAGTAAAGTCTGTATAGAGTATTTCCCATCCAAGCTTCACTGTATTTTGGGCGAAAAAAGAAAGATAGCCGTAGCCCTTTGGTTGCTTGTTTACATATCGTTGCTCTGGTTTTGTTTTTGGCATTTTTACGATGACTAAATGTTTGGTAAAACCTATTCCAGGTATTTCAGCCTGATGCACTAAAAAAGAAGCAGCAGCAGTGGCGAGGAAAAAATACCTTAAAATCTGAATCATAAACTGGCCGCGTCAACTTTTTGTTGTTTTTGTGACTAAAACCCGCAATCGGTGTTGTATCAGGCAGCTTTAACTGTTGACGAAATAAAAAAAACCAAAATCAAACAAACAAACAAAGAGGGCCTCGTTGTCAATGATGCATTGAACTCTGAACTCTGCAAAAGAGAGAAGTAAGAGATATATTGAGAACCACCCACATGGATGCCACAGCAAATCCAATTAACATTTCCGCATTGTTGCCGTCGTCTGTCCACTTCCATTTCCTCCCACTCTCAATCTCTCATGGCGGCGGCATCCCATCCAATAAAATCCATTCGAATTCAGTTTGCATCCGATTCGGAATCTGAGCCCAGTCCATAGTTGAGTTATGGAAAAATGCGGGACCAACATGAAGAGCTAGGAATCTTGAGACAAGTTTCTTTCTTCTCCTCCTCCTGCTGCTCACCATCAGAGTCTTTTTCCGAATCCCCTTCATAATTCTCTCTCTCGGTTACCGCTAGCTTCCTTCCACTTGGCCAAGGAAATGGCTCGTGACACAGTTCTTTTGTCTAATGACTCTATAACTACAGGTCTTTGATACCACAAGCAAGAACAACAACCCGACAATTGCATTGCTATTCTTTAATAAATCATTGCCACACGGTGAGAAAAAATATATAAATCATTAGATATTAAAAAAGAAGATATTATAGAAGAAATTATAGATTAATTATGATTTTTAATGAAGGTCCCATAAGATGGCAATGATAAGCCTGCTTCCTAGAGTTCTTGAATATTTAAATTATTTTTTTTGGCAAAAATAAAAAACAAAATTATATAAATTATTTCAAGAATTTCCTTAAAAAAATTCTATGGATAATTGCAATTATTTTTCTCCATGTTTTAAATATATATTTTATCCATATGCCGGCTGCATAATTCATGGATCCCCAACCAAGCGGAGAAGACCGGCAATCGGAATCGGATGTGTGGAACGTGTTTCGGTTTTCTCATTAGAGTGTA
Organism: Drosophila lini; assembly: GCA_018905715.1. Lineage (NCBI taxonomy): Eukaryota > Metazoa > Arthropoda > Insecta > Diptera > Drosophilidae > Drosophila > Drosophila lini. Next base: position 20,643 of record JAEIIL010024731.1, on the reverse strand, counting down.
TATATACCCCCTTCATATCTTTCTCCCTTTGCTCCTCCTCCACCTCTGCAACGCTGACTAATTAATATCTTTTTACTTTGGCAGCTTGTTGATTCAACTATTTGTTTTTGTTTATCTCTGGAATATCTGTGTCTGTTTCTCTTTGTTCTGCTTGAATTGAGGAAATGATTTGATTTGATCTGATTTAATTCAGATTTGATTGTGTTTTAGGCAAAAACAATTTAGCATATGAGTCACATTAGTTGTGTTGCAGCTATGTGAGATAATTTTATCTTATCTAAGTTGGAATTTTATCAAGACCAAGAGAGGAAAAACCATAAACATCGTGTCAAGCGGCAATTAAGTGATATGCAGGGCAGTGTAGGGGGGAAAATGCCGCCAGGCTAGACTTGAGTAGAGAGAAAAAACCGTGGAAAATAGGGCCACTTTAGAGATGGTACTTCACAGACTTGGCTTAAATGGAAGAGTAAAATAAGACTTCAAATCGGCGGATATTAATATTAATTCATATTATTATTATTAATATCAATTTTTAACCTTATGAGTTAGAAAACATTTATCTGTATAAAATGTATATACAAATGTTTAATGGGTTCATCCTAATTTAAAGCCTTTTCCCCTTCAAAGAAAACTGCACTCGCCGCAGGGAAAATCGTCAGCTAACACAGATAAAACTTGGAACGTTCCGTTCTCAAACAAACTGTGCAAGTTTGTGTGTACAACATACAAATGCATATATACATGACGAATACGAGTGCTACATATATCTGGCATATATATACTATATTGTAGATATAAACTGAAAGGCAAACTGCACAGATAAGCGGAAAAGGCAGAAAAATTTCGCTTAAGTGGGCAGCTTTCATTGTCTTCAGTCTCTCTCTGAAGAATACAGAAAAAATTACAGCACAAATATGTAAGCCCCTGAAATGCGAGTGGTCAAAAAATAAAATAGAAAAATATTCCTGGATGGTTGGCTAAGCATTTCATTCAAGATTCTTTGGCATACAAATTTTTAACCAGTTGCAACAGCTTCACTGTACTTGGCCATGGACACCGCCGCACTTCGTACTTAACCACGTTCTCGGTCTCGTCTCTCTCTCCTCAAGCTGTTTGGCCTGGTAATTGCTCTGGCGTTTAACCATTTTTTACGGCCTAGATATTTTGCCACAACAAACACAGACGGAAAACGGCAAGCTAGTAGCCTCCAGTGGGTTCCTCCTTCTCATCTTCTTCAGACTCTCGACTGCTTCACGCTCTAACGCTTGGCTTGCCATACACATATACACTCTCTGCTATATCTATCTCAAACCCCCCCTTTTTTTTTTGTGTGTGCAGATGCAGTGCCTCAGATATGCGAAGCCCATATAATTTCTATGAGTTGCAGATTAATTAAAACAAAATAACGATGTCTGCGGCTAATTTACAATTGTTTCGAGTGAGACGTTAGTGTGGAGGAGCTTTCTCGGTATCAGACACATTTGGCCAAAAAAAAGCAGAGGAAACCCATAAACACAAAGCATATTTTTAGCCTTTACTTCTGGGAATGATTATAAAAAAAGAACGAATGTTGTTGTTTTCCTTTTCAAGGTAAATTACGATGTGAAAATTGATCATGAAAATGTGCAGAGCAGCCGTCTTTAAAAATGAAATCAAAGCAAAGTGCGCAGAAATCACAAAAGTGTGGGTTTCATAGTTCCCAGAAACCCCAAAAATTAATTGAATTTCTGTTTTGGAGGCGATTTGATGTGGCAAGATCCTACGCCAGACCTCCAGAACCCAGAGAACATTGAAGATAATGTATTATCTAAAGACCAGCCTCGAGAACGGGAAGTGCTCTTCACTGATAAAACGAAAATAAATACAGTGGGAAATTACTTAAACTTTGAAGCTTAGGAAATTACTGACTTATGGGTAGATAGTACGTAATTAATTGCTAAAGTTATACCATTAAAATAGCATAACTTGGATAGTCATAAATTTAAAGAAAAAACCCACAATATCTTAGTTTTTATAGTTTTTGGGGATACAACTTCTTCCCATTTCAAGATTACATTCACGATTTAGCTCAACTTTGAATATTTCCTAAATGTTTCATAAAAATACACCCCAGAGAAGTTGGACTGTGTATAGTATTATCCAATCCCACTTAAAATTGCTTCGCTAGGGAAACATAATTATTGTGGGACTGATATGCCTTATTTCTCGGCTTTTTTTCAGCGCTGGGCGGTCATGGAAACCGAATTCAAATTGCGTCCAAGTTGCAGGCGAAGCTGATTGCAAAGTCGATCCGTTCCCTTTAGCCCCCTTTTTTTTTGTTTTTGTTTTTATATACATATATAGCTCCCTGGGCCCCGCACTTTGCTCAATGGAATTGCAAGCACTTGAAGTGCTTCCGGTCTCTCTCGCTCTCGTTCGGTCTTCAAGTCTGAAGTTTCCAGCTCCAACGAAAACAGCAGAAAAAAAAAAAATAATAAGGCAGGAAAAACAAAAACATCAGACATTGGGAGGGGAGGAGGTTAGCCTGGGATTTGTTTTCAGCTAAAAGCTTCCACTAAACTTCAATTTTTTGGTTTTATTTTCTGCATTTTCTGCAGTTTTTGAGAATGGTTCTTGAGTGGTTTGGGGGAATGGCCCACAGGTGGAGTTGCACTTCTCTAGAGAGGTATTGCAACTCTTTCTATATACCCTTCACACATTCCAATCTTCCTGGACAATTTGTGTAACTTGAACTCTTTTTGTTGGCTCTGACTGCCTGCCTTCCCGTTCTGCTTCTATTGTTATTTCTCGCTCAATTGCAGTGACTTTTTTCCCCAACCATTCATCTCTTTTTCACTCACTTGCCAACTCCCCTTTTATCAGATGATCCCTTTCGCTGCGTTTTGATACCCTTTATGGGGGGTACTATAACTAAAAGTTTTAAAATCTGTAAGGTTATCAACTGAATCGGAATGAAACTTTTTAAATAGTTTTGTTTTATAGAATTTGTCGTAATATTTTTCATCATAACTTTGTTGCTGTAAAAGAAAACTGCATGAAACTTGGTATAGTATCTTTTATTATCCTATTGAGAACATCTGTCGAGGTTTTTTAGATTCTGATTTCAGGCTAATAGTATGTCAAGATTTTTTTTACTCCTATCAATGTATCACAAAATAATTCATAAATTTTTACTTCATATTTACAAATACTAAAAGGGTATAAAGACTTCGACCTCCTGACCCCAGCTCACTTCCTCCTTTCCCTTTAGATTAAATTATGATTATGATATTTTTATGATGCTCCTCACTTGAACTTTGTGCACCGCCAGCGGATTGTGGAAAAGTGATGGAAAACGAGGGGAAAAACGCGTTGAAATCTGGGAGGGGAAATGGGAGAATAGGAGGAGGTGGAGGTTGGTGTTGCATTGTCACAGAAATTGTGGGCACACCACACACACACTCCATTGTGCCAGTGACAGTGTAATAATTTAATAGAGTTCGCTTTTGTAGTGGGAAATGTCTGACTTTGTTCTGTGCGGTTGTTTCTTTTTTTATTTTTATCAGCTGAAGAACACAAATTCCTCAGCACGACAGCAACAATTGAAACATTATTCAATAATTATCGCCGACAAGAAAAACAAAAAAAGATTTGCCGCGCTCCATTAATTTTACGCTTTGAAGCAAAACGCCGATGATGTTTTTCCCCCAAAAAAAAAAATACACTAGAGAGGCCCCACTCCTCATAAAAGATTTTCCGCTACGAATCAGACCGGAGATCGATTCACGAAATGAGCTAAAAAGACAGACAGAGTTTGGATGTCTAGGGTTAATTTGGGACCACGCCCACAATCGAAAGTCAGTGACCCAGAAGAAAAAACATGCATACCATATAGTCTAACAACTTGAGCAAAATTAATATCTTGTAAAAAAGATATAAGTTTTTAATTTGCAGCTACTGCCAAAGGCAAGAAGCCAATACGAAGATCATGATTATGATCGGATGATGACTTGCCGCTTGGCTAGCCATGTTGTTTGATATGCCTGGGAATTCAGGTCAGCACAGGGAACACTACCAGTAGTTTCCCATCTATACAAGAATAACCCATTCATCGATCACACATCTCTCTACAGCCATCGATTATCGGCTCCGTTCTTTTGCTCGCAAATCGATCAATTAGATCTTTCAGCGCAAAAAGATCACAAGTACCGAAAAAGTGCGACCCAAATAAGCACGCAAATTGTGCAGTAATTCCATTTGGCCAACACGTGTGTGCTTCACAGGTCCCAATAGGCACCAGGCAGGTCCCTCTGTCCCTACTCGGGGAGCACAGACAAAGCCTGGCCCCAAAACCAGTTAGCAGTTACCAGTTACTGGAGTGGACTGGAGTCAGGGAACCACTTCCCCCCGAGGGCCACGAAAAGCAGCCGCCGAGGAGACAACAGAAATTACCGCATAAAGCGATTGCCAGGGCAGCAAGACAAATGAAAGGGGGGAGTTCTTTTTTCTCTCTTTTTTTTAAATTTTTTTTTGGGGCAGAAAAAAAGTTAGCCCGACTTAATGGGGATTCGCTGTGACTTTTATGAGTTGCAAGTGGAAAATAAAGGGTGGGGTGCACTGGGAAAAAGTCGGAACTTTAAGTTAATTATAAAACTAAAGGTTTATTCGCAATTAATTTAAGGTTTTTTACAAGTTAAGTTTTCTATAAGCATTGTTATTTAATTGTTATATATAAAACATTTTTTGTAAAAATATGTAAAGTTTTTTGTGTTAATTGTTCTCCTTAAATATAGGGTTTTATCTCAATTTAGAAAGTCTATTCTTTATTTTTCCCGTGTTTGGAACGAAAAATACATTGCAGAAGGGAGGAGGCGATGATGATTAAGAGGAGTTTCAGGACAACAAAACAAAAAGAGTGACTTTTCGGTAGGAGCCCCGAGGAGCGTTGACTCAACGAACTGTGGCCTCTCCTGTGAATAGGACACCAAGAGTGGTTTCGCTTCGCCTGACAAATTGTTAATAACACGCAAGTTGGGAAATGAGTCAACTCCTAACCCACTGACATCATCAGGGGAAGTGGAAATTCCAGGGAAATCGTTTAAAAAAACAAGTTCCAAGGAGCAGAAGCCACCAAGTGGGAGAGTTCCGGGAAGTACAGAATATAAACAAAATGAAGCCCTTGAAATTAAGCCAACAAAATGTTTATTTATTTATATTTAGTACAGAAAACTTGTGTGTTATTATATTTCTGTAAATATTTCTATTAAACATAAACGTTATTTATATTTTTGATACTCTACAGCCAGGTTAAACGTTGAAACTTGAACTGGCATTGTTGACAAAGCCTTCGAAAAACCACACTTCCTATGAACTTTGATCCCTTGAAGAACTTCCGCCCCTTTGGAAGAGCGATTCTAAAGTGCCAACTCTTGGTCAGGGGTTGATGTCCCGTTGCGAGTCACCACCCCTTGTCTCTCTGCTCTTTCTCTGGCCCAAACCTCCCCTTATTTTTCGCCAGAGTGCCAAATATTTCACTTGTTTTTAATGTTTTCCTCTCTCTCTCTCTCCCTGAGTTTGTTTTATTTTGTTCAGGTTTTTAGGTTGGATAATTGCCCTGGGGACATTATTTTTCGAGGGTAGAAGCGTCACATGTGCTTCTTGCCCACCCACAACCCCTAGAAGCCCATCCCTACTGGAGCTTAGAGTCGTTGTCCTTCAATGGCTTTAGCGGGATTTGTTTTGTATTTCGGAATATGCGAAAATTAACTCGTAACTCGTAAAATGTTGTCCCATTAACACTGGGGGGTAAACTCCAACCCCTAGCAAAAGTATTTTCCAATTAAAAAAGTCACCACCCGCCGCCTGCTGCAATGTTGCACCGACCAACCAACAACATTTCCGGCTTCACCACTAGAAAAAAAGAAGGAAAATAAATAAAACTACAAGTGCGTGCTTTTGAATGAACGTTTTTCCAGGCGGAACACTATGACGTAAGCAGCAGAGGGGGTAGAGAGGTGCGGAAGAAACTAGGTCAACATTCTTTGGCCCAAGATGATGCCGCGGGGCGTGGCCACGAGGGACGTCCCAGATCTTGGATGACCTGATTTTCCTCTCTAGAAATGCAAATGCAAATGCCTTCAACCTTCTTCTCCCCGTTTCATTTTACTTTTGTTTATTGTCATCGTGTGTCCATTGTCCAGAAATTCGTTTCAGTTTTGGTTCTAATACCACGACGGTTATTAATTCATCAGCCAAGCTTTCACTGCTTTGGCAGTGGCCATGGGCCCGTGGTTAATTGATGACCGGCCTCTCCATCATCTCCAGCGATTTTCAAGGTTCCCAAAACCTCCAATCGATTTACAGACCAAAGTTTATTACTACTCTTGGGGTTCATTGACCTGTCCGCCTCTCTCTCTATCGACTTTCCAGGCAATTGCCTCATTACGCAAATGCCTCATAAAATACGCTTTTGGCCAATATCAATTCATAGTCATTCAGCCAAGAAAAAGGTCCACCAACAAGGGTAGCTTGAATAGTTCTCAAAGGCAAGCAGCCAAGGAGAAAGGATGGCAAAAGGCTTAGACACGACCCTCGTGTTTGTTGCTTCCTTTTAGCGGAAATTGGCAAAGCCCAACACGCTTTTCCCGCTACGTGTTTGTGAGACGGGAAAATTCTCATTGATTTTCCCACCAAAAACGTAAGAGTGGTATCTGTGGGATATACACGTGTGTGTGTCTGCTCTTGATTTATGGGCTGTAACTCTTAACTGTATTTGTATCTCTACCTCTAGCCACATATATGTATATATGTATCTGTATCTTTTCGCCTGCTTCCTGTCTCTTGCAGATCTCATACCCCCGCCCTCCGTCGGAAAGAAGGAAACTCTGGAAGCGAATTTCCCTCCACAGCAGAAAAAAAGAAAACCCGAAGAAGTATAGCAACAAAACCAGCTGAAGTAGCAGCTACACAAACAACAGAAACCAAATTGCAATGACGTAAGTTTACAACGCATGCTAGACAATCAATAGATACAACTTGCGCGTATCTGATATCTGCCAGATACAAGCTGTTGCTCTTGTCAATCGCCCGTGAAGGACATTTCAATTAGGCAAACGACAATTTTCTGACTTTCATTCAAATTGAGTTCAATTCACAGATTCTCCAGAGAGAGACCTTTACATTCTACTTCTGAAATTCTATTTGTCACCTCTGAATAAATAATTGTTTATTAGGTTTATGGGTTGGCCCTTGTTTTGGGAGGGTTTTGTTAGGTAAAAATTATAAGAAAAGTGACTTGAGGATTATATTTATTGTATCTTTACCTTTTTAAAAACAAAATATAGGTAGAAGATTCTTATTTAATGAAAAGATTCTTGACTTTTTAAAAGTATCTTAGGATCAATAAGGAAGTTATCCTTAACTAAGCTTTTATTTATGCCTATTTATTTTAACCCAAAACTAAGCCGCATCTTCAAGGCTAATATGACAATTTTCTTCCCAAATTAGTTTATTAATCTTCACTTTAATTAAACTTGTAATATGTTTATCTTCTCCAACTTCAAATCAATTTCACGCAGACGCCCTAATTCCCTATAAATTAGTTAACCTGACACCTCTGAAAATTGATGTCTGTGAAATTTATGGGTCAACCTTTGAGTCCCCCATCCCTTAATTTCCTTGAAAATTTATGGCAAACCCAAGCCCAGTTTCCCCCTGTGGGGAATGGGGCCTTAATTTTCGGGGAACTGGAACAGCAAGCAGCTCCTCGTTTCGTTTCGTTTATTAATCCCCATAATTTGTTTGGTCTAAAAGCTGGGGTGCGGCCGGCGGCAGGCCTGCCATTTGGGGAGTTTGTTCACTGAAAATGCTGGTAAAACCAACCAACCTCCCTCACTATATATAAATGAATTGTGAATAAGCAAAAACGCTGCAAGTTTGCGTTTTATATTATTTTTTGTTGTTGTATTTTTTTTTTTCTACATTTTGGGTGTGTCATCATTAAAATGCTGTCGTCTCCAAGGAAATCCGGTGACACTGCTGCGAGTGCTTTAAACTTAATTTCTGCGCAGCTTTTCCTTTTCGAAATTGTGTCCAGTTTGGGATCGCAGCTCGATGGGTAACATTTGTCCCACGGAACCGCTCGAGGGGAGTCTTCCAAATAGGTGAGAGGACTGAAGTGCATCTGGCGCCAGTTCAATAATTGCATCCATCAGTTTAAAGTGCTTGGAATTCTATTTATTCTTGGCCGGTAATTGCCGCCTTATCGAGTGCATTAATCGAATCGAATTTTGGGAAAAGAACTCAAATTCTTTTCCAAATAAAGAGCTCTGAAAAAATTTTACAAAAAAGAACACCACAAGTTTGAGGACAAACAGAAATACTCTTATAACCCAAAAGTATGTTTTTTGGCTTTTTTTTTGCCGGCAAACAAACGAAACGAGTTTCGGTTTTACGGTCATTATTTGTGTTTGAGTTTCAGTGAGATATTCACACAAGTAAATATGAGTGGCAATCCAGCTTTAATCCTTTCGTGCTTCGAGTTGTGAGCTTCGAGCCTCGAGCTTGATTGAAGGCGGTTTCAATAAGCTGAATGGATCCCAACGCATCGTCACCTGTGCTGGTGGATGGGGGGAGTCCAAGGAGCAGGAAGAGTTGGCACAACAGTTGTTGTAGTGTGACCCAAATCCAGGCTTTTGTCGAGCTTTATGAGTGACTGATGTACTGAGAAAAATAAAGTATGGATTTTTCATACTTAAAAAAGTAAGAAAACAAAAATTACGCAAAGAAAAATTTATGAATTAAAGGTGTGAATTTCGTAGAGTTTTTGTTGGAGAGTATTTTTCATGAAACTCTAACCGTGCTTTTTTTTTTTTTTAATCTCACTCAAAATTACAAAATCCTACACAATGTATATCTTTCGTTAACTTTAGTAGATCATAAAAAATCTTAAAAAAATATAACCAACATTTCTTTCTCCCAAAATGTATTCTACTAAGGTTTTCCCTCAGTGTATTACCAGCAGGAAGCTCTCCTCCCTCTTTTTTTTGACGAGTTTATCGCGTAGTGATATTCGATATTGATTGGGACAGCCCCTCCTTTCCCTCCGGTCTCCTCCAGATTGAGCACTTCTCGGTGTTTGCCCTGGGCAAACCGTGTTGGGTCTCCTGACTCTGACTCCGGCTCTGTGTGCCGCCTGGCAACCTACTTTGTGACTGCTCACATGTGTGGGCTATGTTTGTTTTCATTCTTATTTTCCGTTTTTTTTTTTCTGTCTGTCTGTCTGTCTGCCTGCGGGTCCACATGGATTATGGGTACTCCATCGCCGTAAGAAACCAGCGATACATTTTTAGTTGCCAAATCATTTAAGCCGCGGCACACGCTCTCTGGACCCGAAAACTGAACCGAATTGAACCATTCTGACAGAGCCATTAAAGCTAGACGATAATCAGAGATCGGTGAACCGCCAACGAGCAGCACTACAACCACTTACAATGGGCCACAATAATGTTAATTGGAAATTACGTTTAGGAATTGTTGGCTGAAGGCGAAACAGAAACAGAAACTCCCAAAGAGAGCTCTCTGAACTCGTTGAGATCTACAATTTTTTTTTTTATATATGAATTTTTCATAACATGCCACAAGCTGTGCACAACACCGCTCTTAACCGCTCAAAACCCCCGCCTTTAAGCCGCCAAAGAACAGTTGAAAATAGTGGAGAGGAAAAAAAAAGCAAGGCAGAGAGCAGGAAAAATACTTGTAATAGTCACTCGAGGGGGAAATATAAATTATTGAGCTCGTTTCTTAAGTAATTATCGCACTGCCGACATACGGATGGTTTGGACGGACGGAACTCACTGAATCACAGACTGACCGAATGACTAACTGACAGATGGACGGATAGACTGGTTAAAGCGACGGTCACGAGACGTCGACGTCGACGCGGATTTTGTAGTTTTTTTGTTGTACTAGAATTGCCAGCAGCAGCAGAAATAAAGCCCCCCAAGCTTAACTTTGTAAGTTTGAGCGTTTATCTGGGGTTACACTGCCAAAGGGTACTTGAAAACTAAGATTAGGTTATTTGTAAAGCCTATAAATAGCTTCAAATGTAATAGGTTTTTGAGAAGTTATGAGTTTAATAGGGACTTATATCGGTAATAATAGTTCGATGATATATAGACATATAAATCTTGCTTATGAATATCGAAAAAAATGTAAATTTTGGTATATAGAATTTTGAAATATCGAAATATATCGCAATTAAGTTTAAAATATCGATAAGACTGAAAGAATATAAGAAAATTGTTTATTATTTGATGAAAAAATATCATAACATCAATTTACGGTACATATATCGAAGAATATCGGTTTATATATCGCACATCTATCGATTAATATATTTTTATATACCGACTTGTGGCAAGTATTAATAAATGATCGATATTTTCTGGCTTCTCAAAGCCATATATTTAAGAGCTTTTAAATTAAATTTCCCTATAAAAATATATTTATTTATAATTATCATGAAAGCCAATAGCTTAATAAATTATTATATAAATAACATAAATTAAAATAATCAATTAATATTTAAATTACCAAGAAAAAATATCGTAACTGTAATCAAACTGTAAGGCAACATTGTAAATTCTTTTAAGAAACATCTTTTAAAGAAATCCCCCTCTATAAACCCACTTATAGACTTCAAATCCATTTTCCCATTTTGGTAAATATTCGATAAAAAGTGTATTTTGTTTAATAGTTCCTACAGCGGCTTATAGCTTCCCCTTTTAATTGTCATGGCATTTGGGAATCTTCTGTGGCTGCTGTAAGGCAGGTTCCGCTCCATCTACTACTTACGTCTACCTACCTGGCCATTATGCTCGGTTCTCATCTCGGGGGTCAGCTCATCTTCCTCAGCATCATCACCACCGGCAACACACACATCTCATTTCTCATTATTTTATTGACTTTGAAGTGTAATTATTTGCCTTTTAGGCGAACCGCCAAGCCAGAGATCGAGCGAGCGAGCAAGTGGGAAAGAGACCCAATCTCCGGCAAGAGAGGAGATTGTGGAGCAGCAGCAGCACAGCTCATTTTCTCACTTGTTCGCTCACGTTTTTTGCTCGCTCATTCGGGCTTTGTTTGTCTTGGCCTCGAGCCGGAGATTGTTTCGGTCTGAGACCCGTCTCGATCTCGGTCTGGATCTCTGGCACTTGGCTTCAGTCTCCAGCGGGTCTTGAGTGCGAACGGACGTGAGCAGAGCAGAGATCGGTGATCGCAGATCGCAGTTTGCAGTGTGATCCAGTGGGCAGAGATTCGATATAGCCTAGGCAAACATTGCGACGACATTTCCGAGTGGGATCGATCGTGGGATCTCTCTAGTGTGTGTGTGTGTGTTTGTGTGTGTGACGCCTCTGCAAATATTGGCCAACGGTTAATGGCCATGAAGAAGCTCTATGCCAAGACCTCGTTCACCAGCAAGAAGCCGACCAATGTCTCGAACTCTTCACCGATTTTGGCCTATCATCAGCAACATCAGCAGCACCAGCAGCCGCTGCATCCTAGTGGCAACGGGATGTGCGAGTTCCAGGTGGCTCCAGCTCCACCCGGAGAGCTGCTAATCCGTCGCAGCCAGAGTATGCATCACAAAATGTCACCTCCCGTTGGCAAGTCGGAGTATTATAGCATAGAGGAGCTGCAGGAGCTGGATCTGTTGGATTATCGTCATCCCATGTATCATCACTACCAGCAGCAGCAGCAGCAGCAACAGCGCTACCATGAGCACGAGAAGCTGGTGCTGCAGTTGCCCAAGGCAGGACCCATTTACGAGGCGCCCCAACAGAGATCTCTTCAGCAGCAGCAGCAACAGCAGGATCAGACGTTGTATGTACCCAGGGAACCAGCTGCAGATACAGCCTCATCGATAGCCAGTTCATCATCATCCACTTTGACCTCATCATCCCCTAGCTCCTCTTCGTCTTTGATCTTTTCCACTCTTCGGAAATGCGTTTCCCCCTCGAATTCATCGAATTCCCCGGCGATTACCAGCCAATCCTCGCGTACGCAACCCTCCAAACTGGGCTGCTCCATGTCGTTTTCAATTAGAACCACAGCAGCAACACTAGCAACAGTCACACAGCAGCAGCAGCAGACACAGCAGCCGCAGCAACATCAGCAGCAGACACAACACAAGCCACATCTCTATAGCAACATACATCATTATCTGCTCCAACAGAAACAACATCACACATTACAGCGTCGCCACAATTCGGTCAAAGATAAATTCATTGGGGGCATTACAACGATTTTTGCGTATGTGTAACCCACCTACCACCCCCGAACGTCTGTCTGTCCTTGTAATAATCCCCATTTTCCCGCACTTTACTCTTACTTCTTCACGTAGCTGTTGCTGGTTGGCCCTGAGCTGCGGCCAAAAATCAAAGAACTCTCTGCAAAACTGCTCTCCATTTAATCATAATTATAATTTAACGCCAATTAAGCTGGAAAACGCTTTCGTGTGTACACACACGAATCTGCATCTTAAAAACTATATAAAAAAAAAACTAAAGAAAAACTGAAAAAAACTAAAGCTTAACGCACGAATAAATCCCCTTGGGGGCTTGGAAAATTTCACCTGCCACTTTGTATATGGAAAATACGCTTCAAGGGGCAGATCAGTGGCTCAATTATAGGCATCATATACTGCAGACCCATAATATAGGCAGGCAAGCATCCATTAATCTATTTTGTTGGGCACTTTTCAATATTCATTTGGGGTTTTTTCAAGCCACACAGAGAGGAAATTGGGGGTTTTTTAATTAAAAAATTGCTTTGAGCCATTTCTATTTGAAGAATATTTAGTAAATTTTTAAGTAACTTGAACAGAACATGTGTTTTGAGTATTTTGAATGCTTTTAATGATTTTATTAATGATTCATTTCATTCATTTACACAAACTAACATTAGTAATAGTAGTTTTTACTATATATTTAACACGTTTTGTATGCTCGACTTACGTGCAATGAGAGCAAAGATTTCTTTGTTTAAGTTGAGTCACAAAAGATTAAATTTGTCACAACTTTAAAAGAATATAAATCATTATTTTCTTTAGATTGAGAATAAGTAAAGTAAAGTAATGCTAAGAAACAAAAGGAATTAATTCTGAGTATATAAAGCTAAGATATATTCCAGTTCCATGTCTCACCTTTATTTTCAATTATTTTTTAATTAAAGGAGCATCTAGACTACTTCCTTAGCACCTTATGCTGCCGTAGCTTAAACCTTAAATTACTCGACTTTTAAAAAATCTATTTATACTACTTATTGACTTGTTTATATTCCCTTTTTCTCGCTGTGTGCGCAAAAAACTTCACTTTCGTTGCCACGAATTCAATGCAAATCAAAGGCAGTCGTTCGGCTTGGCTCTGGCGATCTGTTGGCCGTTTGTTATATAAGGCCCTGAGACCGTACTCGTGCGCGCACAGCTGTGGCCAGAGCTCGGGTTCGGATTCGGATTCGGGTCCGTCCAAGTGTCTTTGCCGCCGATCTGCGCACTCCATTTAAGTGCAAAACTACTAGCGGCTTTTGGCCAAGCCAAGTCTGAGGTTCGACCAGGCTGGGAGAATTCTGCAGACTCGACTCGTTTGGCGGCGGCGGCGGCGGCGGCTCTCCGTCATTATCTCTCACACAACGCGGAGCAGGTCGCCACTCGGAGTCACTCTGGAGCAGTGCAAGGAAAATAAAAAAAAACCAAGCCAGCTAGCAGGCAGCATAAAAAAATAGAGAAGAAAAAAACAAAACGAAGCTAGAGCCAACTTTGAGCAAAAGGCAAGGCAAGGCAACACAACTCGTCATCGCCTTTGCATTTTTCCAATGAAGGCGTTCCTTTGCTGCGGCTGCTGCTGCTGCTGCTTTTAGCCATGTTTACACTCGGCAGGCAGCAGACTTTAATTGTCAACCTGGGCAAGAAAGGAGGGAATAAAATGCTAAAGGTTGAGAGCCAGCCGCAGACTATATACGTTCATATATTAGAACTTTCATTAGAATCATTTAATCGGTCCGTGCGACTGCCCAGAGACTGCATGACAGGTGTGTGAGCACACAAAGAAATGCATTGCACTTCCTGTCCTGGAGTACTAGTGGGGGGGGGGGGATTTTATACGTNATTCTCGGGGGGATTAAAGATAGAAGAAGGGAGGTAGGACTGTGTGATAGATCAAAGCCCTTGCTCACTTGGAATCGTGTGAAAACTCTGGCAGCTGGAGGCCTCCAAGAGGGAAGCACTAGCCGGAGGAGAAGTTCTAATGATCTGCAAAACGATTTTTTCTCATTTGCGGCATTCCTTCTAAAGAAAAACTATCTTAATCGAGTTTAATAAGTTATTTTTAAGATGAGGGGATAATTAAAGGAAGTCTGTTATTCTTTGGAACTTAAATTTTAATTACTATTGGGGATGTACATCATGAGGAAAATCTCTGTATTATACAGTATCAAGTTGTTATATTTTATACCATCTTTTATTGCAATCATTTCTTTTTATTCTTACTATTCCTAAAGAAAACAACTTCTTAATGAAAAAACTATATAAATCTAAATGGAGTCTTATTATGGAACCAGTTTAAGGCTTCATTTAATCTTTTTTAAGAACAAAACGATATAATTTGGAACTTTTATTGGGATCAGCTTCCGTTCTTTCTTACATAAAGGTGCAAAAAATAGCCCAAGTGTGCACATATAATTCCCAACCGGTTCTAGCAGTCCTGGAATGAAGTGGGGGCTGCCGGCCTTAGGTATAGACAATGGCGAGCTTGTGTGGGTATATGTTTATGGTATTACATATGTGTTTCTAGAAATGTGCTATTGAATATGTGATATTACATAGTTAGTTACCCTTAAATAAATTTTATTTAAGGTACAAATTTTAATGAGTGTAGATCTTTTCTTAATCTTTGTATATTCCTATACTAGATCCTTTTTCTGTTTTCCCCAAAGGTTATCTGATATCAACTTGTATATAAATTTCTCAAGACGTCCTTCTCAAGCTCTCATCTTTTATTTCTCATTTATTTTCTCATCTCAAAAAAAAAAAAGATCCCCCTTTAAATACTCATTCTAATTAAAATCCTCCTTCATTATCTTTCCAGTGAGCAAAGCATAATCGGGGCCAGAGCCTCCGTGATGGTGTACGATGACAACCAGAAGAAGTGGGTACCCTCGGGCACTTCGTCCGGACTGAGCAAGGTGCAGATCTATCACCATCAGCAGAACAACACGTTCCGTGTGGTGGGGCGAAAGCTCCAGGATCACGAGGTCGTGATCAATTGCTCCATACTCAAGGGACTGAAGTATAACCAGGCCACGGCCACATTTCATCAGTGGCGCGATTCCAAATATGTCTACGGTCTGAATTTTTCGAGTCAAAGTGATGCGGAGAACTTTGCCAGGGCCATGCATCATGCTTTGGATGTGAGTTACTTAAGTTAATACATAAATTTTAAGTTTAAATTAATTCTTTTATTATTTCTTTAGGTGCTCAGCGGTCGTGTGGCTAATAATCCGGGTGGTCAACCCACCAATGGCAATGGCTATGAGGAGGATATGGGCTATCGCACAATGACCAGCGAGGATGCGGCTATTCTGCGGCAAAACAATGGTATTGGCGGCCACACCACGCCCTCAGCTCAGACGCCCACCTCGCAGACCAATCAGAACAGCATCCCCCAGAGCCCGCCGACGCCCCAGGGACACCATCGCACCAGCAGGTAAGGAGGTGTCTTTTAGGAATTTATTTTTTTTAATAATTTGGTTGTGTAGAACGAAACAAGCTAATTTTTTGAGGGAAGAAATCTATTAGAAGAGAACTTAGGCAGGGAAGAAAGGAGATTGAGAAGAAAGTAAGGAGAAACAAAGGAAATTTAGAATTATTTTAGACATGATTTTCAAGGACTATAGAAATTTCATTTAGTAGCGAAGGAGAGAGTATTTTAGCTGCAATTTTTCTCTCCGAAAGCGCGGATCTTCAGACTTAAAGGGACAGAGAAGCTTTTTGGTGAAGAGTTTCTATTTTAAAAAGAAGAAAGTAAAGTCAAAAAAAAGAAAATAGTTCGCTTTGTATTTAATAATAGAATTAGCAACTAGTTTACTCATTCAAATGAGCAACTCCATGAGCACTTGAACCCTTATCTACGTTAACGTAAGCGTGCCTCATCGATCACATCACTCATTGATTCCATACCCACATATCGACGAACCTTTGCTCACCCAAAAAGGAATTCCCTCAGCGCCCCGCCGGCACCGCAGCCCCAGCAGCAACAGCAGCAGCAGCAGCAGGCGCAGCAGATGGGTCAACCAGGGTCCCACTACGGACCCACTGGCAATGGACCCACACCGAATGGCCTGCCGCAGCAGGTGAATCCACAGATACCGCCGGCACCGCAGCAGCAACAGCAGCAGACGCCGCAGCAGCAGCAACAGTTTCAGCAGCAGCAACAGCAGCAGTACCAGCAGATGGTCCAGGTCCAGGCGGGCTATGCGCCCAACCAGGTGGTGAGTGCCTTTAGGCCTTAACCTCGACCCATTTCCCACACAGTCCTCATGCCGTATTTCTGTTTCATTTCATTCGCAAATTGGCTTGATCCTGAACCTGAACTTGAATCTGAATCCACTGAAAAAAAACCCGAAAACCCCGCACCACCATTACCACCAGCAGTACCAGCAGCCCCACTACGTGCTCTCCAATTCTAATCCCAATCTCACTGTGCATCAATACCCAACACAGCAGCAGCCCCAACAGCAGCAGCAGCAGCAGGCGCCACAGCCGCCGCCACTCCAAAACGGCGGCATGTACATGGTGGGCCCACCCGGCCACCTGCCCAGCTCGGCGAGTGCCAACAGTGTGGTCTATGCCAGCCAGCAGCAGATGCTACCGCAGGCGCATCCACAGGCGCCTCAAGCGCCCGCGATGCCTGGCCCAGGCTACGGTGGTCCACCAGGACCTCCACCCCAACAGCAAGCGGAGAATCCGTATGGCCAGGTGCCCATGCCGCCGCCCATGAATCCGTCACAGCAGCAGCAGCAGCCCGGTCAGGTGCCGCTCAATCGCATGAGCAGCCAAAGCGGTGGCGGTCCAGTTGGTCCGCCGGCTCCTGCTCCGCCTCCGCCGCCGCCCAGCTTTGGAGGAGCACCGGGTGCTCCGCCAGCGCCGCCACAGATGTTCAATGGCGCACCGCCGCCGCCACAGCCACCGGCACCACCAGCGCCGCCAGCCATGGGCGGAGGACCTCCACCGCCAGGTGGGCCAGGCGGCCCAGGAGCTCCTCCACCGCCGCCACCGCCACCAGGCTTGGGTGGAGCGCCCAAAAAGGATGATCCCCAGGCTGATCTCATGGGTTCGCTGGCCTCGCAGCTGCAACAGTTTAAGCTCAAAAAGAATAAGGTGAGTGTGGGTTGGATTTATTTTCAAGAAAATATTTTACAAAGATCCTAATTAATCCTTTCAGTCCACCACATCTGCTCCGGAGAACAGTGGCAGCAGCACCTCCAGTGGAGGCAGCGGCAACTATGGCACCATTGGCCGCAGCTCCAATGGCATGGCCTCCATGATGGACGAAATGGCCAAGACGCTGGCCAGACGACGCGCCCAAGCCGAGAAGAAGGATGTGAGTATCCCTTTTACCTCATGAGAAGCTCTTTTCTTGAACAAATGAATCTTTTCCAGCCCGAGCCAGAGCCCGAGGTGAAGCAGCGACCCTGGGAAAAGTCCAATACGCTGCCCCACAAGCTGAGTGGTGGCGCTGGCAATGGCTCGGCTGGCCATGGTGGAGCGAATGGCAGTTCGGGTGGAGGAGCTGGCAGCAACACAACGAATAGCGGCGGCGAATCGCCGCGACCCATGCGAAAGCGTTTCGGCAGTGCCAGCGAGGAGACCATACTCAAGGTGGGTTTGTAGTTGGAAATAAATTGATTTTCAGTGAATCGATTTTTTCTCGATTAAAATCGTAAATTAAGATAATTCAAATTAAATATTATGTTCATCAAAAATTAATTTTATAAATAAAATATATATATATAGCATTTTATCGAAACAATTCTAATCTCTCATACCCAAAGCAGGTCAATGGCGATGGCCTGTCGCTGGCGCTGTCCAATGGCGAGCTGGACACACTGAAGGCTGAGATAGTGCGGGAAATGCGACTGGAGATCCAAAAGGTCAAGAACGAGATCATAGATGGTAAGGGAAAACCTTTTAAAAACCGATTTATCGTAATAATTATCTTGATTTTTCTTATGGCAGCTATCAAATCGGAGTTCAATCGCAGATAGATCAAAGTACTTTCACATTAAGCGCCAAAATCGGGGCATTGCAGCTCCGCCTCAACTCCCACCGAATGCGCTGGCAGATCAGGATGTGGAGTCAGGAGAGGAGCAGAGCAGCGGCAGCCGGGGGCGTGTAATTTAAGACATTCGCAAAGTATTTCGAGGATCGAGGCTCGCAACATTGCCAGAATGTTGACGGATCGGTCAGCGAGGAAGAGAATACGCATACTTATGATGCACTTGCTCTAGGTTAACACAAAACAAAACAAAAAAGAGAAAAAAGAAACACAAAAAGCCGAGAGGAGGAGACAAAAAGTTTAGTCAAAGTAATTATATATTTTAAACGGGAAGGAAGACCGACTTTTCCAAGTTATGTAACTAATAACTCAAATCCCTGTTGTACATTATTCTTTGCATATATAAGTCTTTTTTAAGCCAACTTTTTAGTGTGAGAACAAAAGATAATTGCTTGCAATCGGTATCGTATGTATTCCCCTAACCAAAGGCAATATAAAGGATAAGCTGCGCAGCGCAAAAGCATTTCAATGGCGTTACGCATCTTATTCTTTATATTGTTCTTGCCCTTACCCACTCTCTTTCGTTTGTTATGAGATTTCCACCCTATGTTTCGTACCCAAACAAAAAACAAAATCAAAATGAACAACGTTTGTAATTAAACTTGGAACGTATCTCTCTCTAAAAACACACACAACAAAAGCATATACATATATATATATATACAGTTTATTACATATATATATATGGACATACTCATTAATACCTAAAACCTAAAGGGAAACTAGTATTACGACGACAAAGAATTCCACAAATTCCATCAGTCAGTCATCCAAAACAATGCGCGCATTTCCTCAAAAAAAAAAAAACAAAAGCCACAACATTTTCCTAAGCACACGATCTCATTAAACAAAAAAAAAACGACTCAATTTAAGAACCAGCTAAAGTCTTCAGTAAAAAATCAGCAAACACAACACAAGTTCAAAGCGGAATTGAGCGTGGTGTTCAGGACTCAGACTTGAACTAGAATAATCCCAAAATACAGCGAAGAAAAATTAGAAAGCTAAATTTAACAATTGACTGCTGCGTATTATACACTTAAAACAAAATATATATACAACATATATATATACTAAAAGATAATATTGTAAACTCCCAACCCAAGTAAAGGCCGGATTCTGAACATGTGCGTACCAATTCAACTTCCATTATACGATCTAAGACTTAAATAGCGAAATTATTGAATGATAAATGATATGTAAAAGCAGGCCAAGCAGAAAAGGACGCGTAAGGATTGGGGTGAAGGAAACGAAAGCGAAGAGAGAGCAGAGTTTAGTTCTTAAGGCATACAAAACGAAGTGAAATTGTTTATTAAGTGAAACAAAAATCTTATTTATAATGAGGAGAGACAGAGAGTTGGTAGTTGTGTATAATTCGAATGCATATATACATTTTAATTTTTTGTAATTTAACGCGATAATTTTACATATATATTATATATATATATATATTGACTGTGCTCGATATATGTATGTGTGTGTGTATGAACCGGAAGATATAGATTATAATGCGGATAAACACCTAGTTATATGTATATGGCTTGGTCGTCGATGTGTGTATGTAAATGTTATGATTTTTTGTATTTTTATATATGATCTTTGCATTGCGGCAACAAAAAACCAACAATGGGGCAACAATTTAATATTAAAAAAATAAAAAAAAAAACAAAAACAAGAACAACACACGTAAACTATTTTAAACGAGGCGCAGCGACGAGCGCCACTTTTTATGTATTAAATTAAATATATATATTATACACTTATATACAACCAGAATATTCAATATACATACAAGCCGGCATTGACTCGAGATCAAAATATATATAAAATAATTAAAAAATCAGCAACGGATTCACTTAGATCGTTAAGCGGGGCATAAGTTATATAGCGACGGCGATCGGGCGATCGAACCGGAGCGGGAAAATAGTGGAAGAAGCGCAAAAACATTATATGCATATTCAACAAACAAGAACGTACAGTGAAATAAACAAGCAACGTTTGTATGTAAAAAAAAAACAAAGTTTAAGTGTTTTTAATTACGTTATTTGGAGGTAATTTTAAAAAAATGCTAAGATACTGGGGATTTGTTAATTATATTCAAAGGATTTTCCTGCTGATTTATATTTCCAGTTATGAAGAAAATGTAGCATTTTAATCAATTTTTAACAGGGACCTTAAATAATCATTATTTTTATTTTTCAAATATAAATAAATATTCAAACAAGAAAGGAAGCTAACTTTGGCACGCCGAAGTTTGTATACCCTTGCAGATATTATT
>JAEIIL010024727.1:0-12247 GCA_018905715.1 Drosophila lini | reverse complement strand
AAAATCCAGAACCTTCTTTGCCCACTAAAATACTTTCTGGTATAATTCTGGTATATATTTTTAAACTTTTGGTATTATTGCAAGTGTTTCTTGAAAAAACGATTTAAAAAAAAAAAATAAAAAATAGTGTATTTCACTATTTTCGTAGTTTGGCGCTTTTTAAACGCAAAATCGTGGTTTCATTTACTGTAGAGCAGTACATGTTACGTAACGCGTTACGTCGTTATACTGCAGCGTACAGTTTATTGAACCCAAGATTTTGGTTGTTGCTTTTTGACCCACGAAATGGTTGGATTTACCCACCATAATTTTTTCTGTGTGGGCGTAGTAGCGTGCGACGATTTCTAATAGTCAATCTAATGGTACTTACCGAAGCTTAGATCCAATACAATAAATACTTATACTCGAAGGTATTATTTCATTTATTGATTTTGTGAAAATTAAACTTATAAAATGTACATGACATATATAAGAGAAAAATATAACTTAAAGAATTGCACAGTTTTTCTGATTTTTTTTTTTTTGTTATACATTATTTTGGGGATCTATCAAGTTTATTTCCTAACTTTAGGTAGTTTTATAATTCAATGAGCACTACCCTCTGCTTAATTACGCAGTAAATGGATTGGTTTGATTAATGTGCCAGCATTTATTTTTTACTTGCATATTTCATGTTTTCGGTAACATCTTTGTACACGGCTACAAGTTATTGATAATGGATTACTTTATACTATAATTCTGGCCAAATATGGATCATTTATTTACATTTGCATAATTACGTTCTTATAGGGAGGGACGTTGCACATCCGCTTGCGGTTCTCTGGTGTTTTATAGTACCAGGCAGTTCCAATATAAAAACATTATCTACTATTTTACCCACAGTATTAGGACAACTTAACAAAAACTTTACCTGTAATCTTGAATTTAACTACAGGTTTATATTCACTACAATATTATGACTATTACTCTATAGTCACATTTTAGCTTAATATACTTGCTTGTTTTTATTGGTTTATAGATTTTATATATTTATATACAAAGAATTGTACGGCTCTCTACGAGGAGTCACGATTCAAATTACGCAGCACTCACTTAAATGCTATTAAGAAAGGCACTTGACATTTGAAATTAGAACTCAAATCAAACAGTATGAGAAGTTCAACAAATTGTAAATGTAAATGCCATAAAACTGAACATTAATTAGCAATTTATGTATGTAAGTAACAAAATGAGCTAGAATGTTAAATAACGCAGAAACTAATTTAGGTGTCTTTGAAGTACCGCTAAGCTAGAAACCCCCAAACATAGATTGCCGAAAATGCAATTTTACTTCAACCGGGTCACTTCCACATTTTCACTCATCTTTGCCAGTTCCGCACATTCAGAAACTCTCGCGGGGTCCAACGATTCACCTCGGCACGTATGTACAAGCCATTAGCTTTCGGCCTGCCCCGGCCCCCCTAAGCCAGTAACGTCGGATATTAATTGCCCTCATATATTTGTAAAGCACTAATCTGAAGCACACAATAAGGCGTTGTGAATATCTCTAACTGGATTGCCAGAACGTGGGAAAGGCGTCTACATGTCTAATGTTTCTATAAGAATGCCGGCACCTTTGCGTTGATTTGTGTTCCGTTTCCGAGTGAAGACTTGATTCTATAATTTGTACAAATAAGCCGTTGAACCATATCTTTGACGGCCCCCAATTTGTTTTTACTGTCTGTTCAACGCTATCAATTTAATCTGGTTTTAACATCCCACTTACCCCTTCGCCTTTTCCTATATAATCCCATCGATAGGCAATCTATGTTAAATGGAATGATTAAAAAAAAAACTTTATGAAATTAGGACGATCTACATTCACATATAACCTATTTTTAAGGAGAAGCCAATCTGGCTGATAAACAAAGACTCTCGACTTAGACAAAAACCAATTCTATTTCTACTGCTATTCAACTTCAATTCGAAAATGTTAAATATATAAAAAGAAGACTTCTTCGTTACATATTTACACAGATTGCTGATTACCGAAACGTATCCGTGCTTAAAGTCAGCTTCTTCTTCTGACTCAGGGAATCCTGGGAATCTGATCTGATCTTGGAATTGCCTGAAAGTGTTAAGAGCAGGCTAGAATTATCCTTGTATTGTCCTTTGTTGGCAATTCTCCTCGAGCCTGGAAGGGCTTTTGTCTAGTGTCTGTAATGACTAAGGTCCGAAAAAAACGTCGCCACTACTTTCTCGATCTAACGCTTCAACCGGTAGAGGGCCAACAATAGGTTGGTCCTTGGGTCCGCACATGGATGCGGTATATACATGTGGCTCATAGTCCAACGTGTTCTGTCATCCGTAGTAGAACTGCGAGCCCACAGCCACGCCGGTGGATAGGGTGCGTGGGGCGGTGCCGTCATAAGAAAGCTGCGTTTGCAGCAACGGTGCCTTTGTGCGGCGCAAAGTCGAAGTGCCGCCACCAACAGACATGGGAATTGAAACATGGCCCAGTGGGGTCATGGCCAGTGGAGAGGGCAACGGAAGCGTATGAGTGGGCGGATGTGCTGGGGAACCTCCGGCCATGGAGGTTGGCGGCGTCGGAGAGTTACTTGGCCGCTGAAGCATCCCCATTCCTTCAGTGTTTATGATATATCCTCCCCTGATAGTCGGCGCTGTTGTGTATTGAGCTAGTGAGGAAATGGGTACCATGGTACCTTTTGAGGGAAATTGAAATTGGAATCAGAGCCCATACTGGCTGACGAAGTTACTTACTTATGGCACTGCTTCGGGGAGCACTGGATCCGATCACAATAGCGGAGGCCAGGATGCCCGCCACCTGGCCCTGGCCCGCACTGGCGATGCTGGTGGCTACAAATGCTCCCGGAGAGGGGGACAGACCTATTATGTCGGGCGACTGTTGAGCCCCCGCCAAAACCGAATTTGCCATCAGACCGGAGACGGGCCCTGAACTAGCCCCAGCCGTTAGCTGAGATGGGGATAAACCAGCGTATAAGCTGCTCGCCGGTGCGTACGTTAAGTAGTTCTAAATAGGCATCAGCAGACAGGGTAAGCAGATGAACAGAAAGGGACCTAATTTTACATTACTTACCTCGTTCTGGGACACGCTTGGCAAAGGCAGTGGGGTTGTCAGGTCGATGTCACCGTCTATTTCGGAAATTGTGTCGTTAAAGCCGCTCGGAATAGTTGTCTCTTCAACTAAACCTCCTGAAACTCCACCACCCTTGGCCGAGGAGTTTGAGTGAGTGTCAGTAGTTAGACCCCGGCGCTTTTGAAGAACCAATCTAATGGCGACAATCATTATCGAAAAGACAACTCCGAGAGAGCCCACGATAAGCAGGTACAAATATAAACGCTCTTGGTCATCTGTTAATGTATTAAAAAAGTCCAATTAGAAGGATAAAAAGGAGTGAAAAAACTAATTGGTCCACTTCTCCAAAAGGACAAGGATGAAAATTTTAAAACGCAGGGAGACAGAGGATTGGTTTTATACAGATTAATTGTAAATAGATCTTACCTTCCAGACTTAAGTCCGCGCTATGTGTCATCACAGGATTAACATCATTACTATCCACATCTGGGACAAGGGAGCTGTTCGTTATGGTCTGATTGCCAGACGGACTAGGGCCATTTCCCTGCCCAAGTCCGTTGGTAGAATTCCGGCGTCCTAGCGTAGTTGCATTGCTGTACAGCTTTGGAATTGCCTCCGACTCTTTGTAGATCAGTTCGTCATCGTAAAGGTCGTTCATATCGCCCTCAAAGTCCTCAGATTCGTCTGTCTCCACCTCCGATTCGTTACTTTCCTTGAGCACTTGCTTTGGCACTAATTAGGGACAAGAAACGGAGTGGTCCCACTTGAAAAACTAACAGGAATCGGCCTGCGAGGCATTTCCCAGCTATATCATTCACCCCGAAGCTTCCATGACCCACTTACCGCATGTATACACAACCTTCAAGTACATCCGGGAATTTGCCTGACATGGACTTCCAAAGGTATTAGCGTCTGCAGCCAGGTTGCATCGCCGTCTTCCATGGCAAATTTGCATCACAGTTTCCGTGGCAAATGAGGCCAGGCACGCTTTAGGAGACGTTATTAAAAATTCGGTGTACGTTAAATTTAAAGCTAAGGAGAACGTGATTTATATCCTAGTCCCAAGACTTACTTTCTTCTCGAACGCCTTGCGGCTGGGGGCATTGTATGCTCTCGTACTCAGTTCTGCCAAAGCTGGCGCTGTATACGGCAATTCGGGAGTACGGATTACACTCCAGTTGAGCAACATCGTTGTGGCACGCGACTTTACTGCGAAACTCATCTGAAAAAATGTTGAATAATATTGAAATGTTTGTCTTTCTAGGCCAAACCTAAAATATTGGAAAGTAAAATGATCTACATTTTAATGAAAATTTCTCCACCATTTAAAAAATTCTGCTGGGTTATCAAAATAAAAGCCTGTGAACTAAAGCCTAATTAGGGGCTTTCCCGTCTTCCTTGGTGGGAGATCACGATAAGTTCTCGACGTTGAAAGATAAAGTTGTTTGGGAGCGTTTTGGCAGTGGTACTTACGAAGGCCTCTACGTAGGCATAACCAAGATTAATTTCTCATAAATTTCAAGACAATATGTTTTAAAATAAAATCTGTTTCTTACAAAAACTAAAAAAATATCGCGTTTAGATATTTATATCTTCCTTTCTTGATCTAAAATAAATTTACATAATTTTTTCGACGAAATTTTTATTTGTATATCTTGGGTATTATAATTTCAGGCAGAAGTTTGGAACGCATCAAGTAAATATATTCTTGATCAACTTCAAAAATCGAGTCGATATATAGAAGAGGTATTTTGATAAAAATATATTTTAGGTTTGAAATATGTTATATGTTAAAAACATCGAAGTTATCATTCAGGCATGCGAAAAAAGTTTTCGTTTTCGTTTATGAAAACGAGAAATCGGGCTACTGTTTTCGAAATCGAAAGATTTTTCGATTCAATTTTCCCGATCGGTCCAATGACAGCTATGTATACGATGTAGTTGTCCAATTTTCATTAACTTTATGAATTTTAAATATAATAATAAATGACCATATCTTAAAGTAAATTAAAAAATGGGCGTTTCCACAGAAAATCGGTCAACTATATCGTATATCTGCCATAGAAGCGATCGGTAGATGTAAAGAAAATGTAAATCTGGGAATATAAAACTGTAACTATCAAACTGTAAACATAATAAGTATAGGTAAAATGTAATGAAATATTAACTGCAAGGGTATAGAAACTTCGGCGTGCCGAAGTTAGGGTATAAAAATATAAAACTTCGCTGATTTTCTACATATTTTTATATACTCTTATTTTTTTTTAACCGAACGACTACAACTAAAGCTTCCATACATATGTGAGAAACATTTCAAGCTGTGTATGTCAAACTGTAACTCTGAACCCGCGCCCACATTGGTGGAAAGCGGAGCTGACGCGCGCGTGGCCCAAGACTGAAAAAAGGTTAGTTAATGAATGCTGACATTACTTTAGTTTTTTTTCGGCGTATATATTTAAAATTTATATTATAGTAGAAATTCAAATTTAAAATATAGGTATTTTAAAATTATTAAATGCTTTGTATAAATTCAAATATTTTTATATATCTATTGATTTTTAATCGATTCTTAATAAACCAATTGCAAACTGCAAGGGTATACAAACTTCGTAGTGCCGAAGTTAGCTCCCCTTCTTGAAACTAGTCTTTGGCATTCCGCCCAATGAGCTTTGGTTAAAATTTTTGAAGTAGTTTTTTCTTATTTCAAAGGTAAAATAGAGATAACAGATCCCGCACAACCATCTTTTGACTAGCTCATTTGAGTTGGCCTTGCTTGCCGAGTTATCAAAATATCTCTCTTATTCCACCTGACTGGATTTTTAAAAAACGCACGGAAAAACCTCTCAACTTGATACGCTGGGAAGGCCCCTTTACGTCGTGTTAAATCCCTTCATTCACTTGGTTGCTGTCGGATAGAACAGTGGGAACATATACTTGGATCGCGATGAGTGCGGTTCCCAGGATCCGACCCACAAGTTTTAACTTTTTAAGTTTGACTTTTATATAATTCTGTCTATTAGATTGCTGTTGGAGTTAAAATACTTCGAATCCAATGGAAGCACTGGTCAAGAGTCACCAATTACATAGTGCGCCAAATTAGAGCCAACTGCAGTTTGAAGAAAAGCAACAACCCCTCATATGTTGTTGTTGGGACTGACTTACAAGGACGGCATTTGTAGGCAACTTCCACAATTTTCCTGCGCTTTGGGCACGGATCACTGCTGATTGCATTGGAGCTGGCCGTGCTGCTGTGATAGCTACTAGTTCCGGAACTGTCGCCCACTCCACTGGCGCCCTGTCCATAGAACTGCGGGGATCCGTGAAACTTGCAATGCTTCTTCTTCTGGCAGGCCTCGACTACTGTCTGCAGCAAGGAGTACTAAAATCACGGAAATGAAAGAGAACAAGTATTAGTAGAATTTCTGTGTAGGTGAAGTCCCGCCCTCTCACCCTAAGCATGTAAAGTGCAAATAAAGATATTGGGTATTGAAGAACTCAACTTTGCGAAGGCCAAAATTTGTAAATTGAAATAAAATAAATAAAAATGTATACATACATACATATACATATAAGTTAGATACAGGCTTGCTCCGGTAATCGAAAACGTAAAACTTTTCGTTTTCGTTTTTGAAAACGGTGTTCCGGTTTTCGAAATCAAAAGATTTTTTCGATTTGAAAAACGGGCACCTTTGTCTGGTCGGAATGAAAAGTAAATGTTTTTTTTTATGAAATCAAATCTTATTTACTAAAGAAAAAAATAGTTTACTCAGTAGCTACAAATTTTTGGCGTGTTCGACAAGATTTTTTGTTTTGGCGTGGGGTCGATAAGTACATCGCAAAAAGTTATCGCCAAGGCTGCCATATTGTTGGAGGAACGAAACACCCTGGTAAAAATACTTATAAAATATAAAAGAGTACATTTATAACATTAAAGGAGCGCCAAAAATGTTGCTTATAAATATTGATATTTAATTTGATTATATCGCCCAAAACGAAATCGATAAAATTTTACGATTACCGGAGCAGGCTTGATAGTCAATTTACACGATTTGAAAAAAGGTTTTGAAATTCTATCAAACCAAGTAATTATTTGTTATGTATAAATTAGTGATGTCGGAAATATATCAAAATATCAATATATCGATATTGTTTTCCTTAAAAAAAAATATTATTTTGGGCAAAGAAATAGGCAATATTGATATTTTTTTGAGATGATATCACCGATATTATTTGTTTGGTCATTATTAAGCCAGAAAGTGAAAAAGATGGATGTGCGTAAAATGAGTTCGGCAAAAGATTTCTATACAGAGATAAAATCAACTTCAGCGAAATGCACATTGATTTGATTTCTATTCACTTTTTAAATAATAAAAAGTCTATTATGTCTCAAATAGCTCTTATTTGCTTTTCATGGTTGATGAAATCAAATATTATAACTATTTTTGTAATATACATATTCTTAGGCTCAAAATTTACCCAAATTTTCAGAAACAGGGAACCTTTATCCAAGTTTTGCTAAGCATTAGAAAATATGTAAAAAATATCGAAATATCGATATGTTTACGATATTTTTTAATATCATCGAGTGATATTTTTTTAGCAGCAAATATAATCAATACGATATTTTTTTAAAAACCAACAACCCTACTATCTTCCTTGCTTAACCTTGTTGATTTTGGATTTTTCGTTCATTTTCCGGTATCCGCTTTTTACAAATGGGTTTGATTTGTCTTAATTTTGTTAATAAGGGACTTATTAACTTTTGGCCCGCTGTAGTCGGCCTTTTATTCCCTTGCAGGGTATTATAATTGCAGTCAGAAGTTTGCAACGCAGTGAAGGGGAACTTGATCAGCATCAACAGCCAAGTCGATCTAGCCATGTTCGTCTGTCCACTTGTCCGTTTCTATGCAAACTAGTCCCGCTTTGAAGCTATCTGAATGAAACTTTGCATATATGTAGTCTTCTGAATACTCTCACTGCTATATATGTCAGAACGGGCTGGATTGGATTACTATATCATATAGCTGTAATACACATGTTCTAAAAAATTTTTGAAAAAAAAAAAAAATTATAGCTTGGTTGTTTTTCAACATATTTTCATTATTTTTGAAATATAGCGACCGATCGGGAAATTAGTAGAAAAAAATTATTACTTAGTTGTTTTTTAACGTATTTTCATCTACTCTGAAATATGAGCTTTTTATTGTTTTAGAATTTTGGTTTTAATTTTTTGAGCGTAAAACTGTAACTGTCAAACTGTATTTATTGCCTTTATTTTGCTTCTAAACAAACAATTTAAAAACAAAAACACATTTAAAACATACTGCCAACTCTTGAAAGCAAGTACTACAACTGCTTAAAAATTACAAAATTATTAAATAAATAACAAAACAATTGCAAAAAGAAGGAGAAAACCGGGGCGGCTGAAAACGAAATTACACGATTTCGACCAAACCGAAAACGGAAAAGAAAAGTGAGTAAGCAATCTCATTTCCCATTAATTACCTGTAAAGCATTGGGCCACATGCAGTTTTCGGAAGAGTTGTCACTGGTATCCTCGGCACTGTGCACTTCTGCAATGGACACAGATGTGCCAGCTGCCGACTCGGCGACAGCTTCACTTGATCCAACGCTAGTAGATGGCATTGCTATTGCAAGACCATAACCGTGCCCATTATTTACATAGCGATTTGGGGGTACCTTCAGAGAAGATGATCCAAATATAGAGCCGCGTAGCAGGTGTTTCGCCTTGCCCCGGA
Organism: Drosophila lini; assembly: GCA_018905715.1. Lineage (NCBI taxonomy): Eukaryota > Metazoa > Arthropoda > Insecta > Diptera > Drosophilidae > Drosophila > Drosophila lini. The sequence continues at coordinate 3,391 of JAEIIL010024727.1, read as the reverse complement.
TTTCTGGCCCAGTCATTCCAGAAAGAGGGCACAGATCCTCAATGCTGTAGCCATCTGTAAAAAGATGTAAAGGTAGGTACATTTAAATGAAATAAGAGGGAAGAAAGCTTTCTCAGTATTAAAGCACGGTCTTTGTTTATATCGAAACTACCCAGTGGGACGTAATCGGATGGAACCGAAGATGTCCGCCGATATTGGGACTCTCCGCATGAGGTTCGCTAAATGCTCTAAAACGGATGCTAAATCGGACGAATACTGAGCCTAGTGCAAAAGTCACACAAATCTCGTTAATGGACACGAAAACGTACATTAGGCGGGAAAATAGCGGACTTACCTCAACAGGTTTTCATAATTACCGAAAACTGACTGGAAAACGGAAATCTGACTGCTAAAACGGACGAATAGCAAGACTATGGCTTTCCTCGTGGCATAGACTGAAAAGTATCGCTTTCGGACATTTGAGCGGAGGAGAAATGATCAAAAGTGTTGTTGTCACCGAAATGCGTAAATAACTGCTGAACTGTTCGTTCTTTGTAACTTTGTCGCGAGCCTCATCGATGTTATTGCTGTTACATATTTTGTTTCGCTATTTTCGCTCTTTTAATTTTTACCATAAAGAAGAGCGGACGCGCGTTTCCCAATTTTAATTAAATTTTTAATTATATATAACATTTCTTATGTATTATCAACATGCTGTTTTTCTGAGAAAGCCAGTTACTGGTTAGTTTCCGTTTGTGCTACGCAACAACAACAATAACTACAACAAAGAAATATTTTGGTGGTGCATCCTTAGCAGTTTAAGGTATCTATGTAAATAAAAAATGTAGTTATTACATTACATTTACTGACAATAATTTATATTTTCACAGCCGCTTCTATGCAAAAGCTTTCTTTACTTTTAATCACATTAAATTAAATATTACTAAATATTATAAAATCTTAATTTGAGACGCCATTATTTAAGTAATAAGATTTTTTGTAATTTAAATGAATAGATTCCCCTTTTACTGTTAAGTTATTTGGATTTGTATTTAAATTATTTGTACTTCTTGTATTTGTAAGTTTATTGTTTTGTTATACAGAAGTGAATATATCAAAATATATTACATTTTTAACATTCAAAGAAAATATTTACGTATGTATTCGGCCCGCTAACGATATCGGTAGAGATCCGCAAAGTGAACATTTTCCGACCTCCAAAAATGATTGCTTTGGCTGCCACAAACCCCATGACAGATGATTAATCTAAGGACCGTTTTTTGATCGAAAATCGGACGTTTGGTCCTCATGAAATCCGCAATCGAACCGTTTTCATTATTACCGGAGTTTTGGTCTGCTGGGTACATATATATAAATATTTATAATTCTTTTGGTTTAATTTTGAACTTTATGTAAAGTTCCGTACGGAGCAGAGCCAAAAGTTCGACACTGTGTGTGGATAAGATAAATACTTCAAAATACCAGAATGAACACAGGCATTAGATATTTGTATTCGTATGAATTTTCGACAGGGACTTTTGAACGTTTAAAAGGTTTAATTTTTCTACTGCCCTCTTCGAAAATAGAGACAAGTCGGTCAAACCAAGGTCGCATAGCAGCCTATTCCAGCGAGGAACAAATTAATTTATTGATTCAAATAATGGAGGAGCCCAAATTGCGGGATCTTGTCCATAAAAAACACTATTGCGGATTTCCTTTTAACATAAGCGAATTTCCTTTGGTTATTTAAGGAAAGATAGTTAAATTACCCTTAAATTCCCAAATAATATCAGCTGGCCGCTTTTTAAAAAAATGGTTTGCTTTGTCTAAGATTTGGTAATAAGGGGCTGATCAAATTTTGGCCCGCTGTAGTCTCCACCTCATTGATGGGATGAAGCACTAATTTAATTAATACAATTGAAGGAATAAGCATTTACGGCTGATAATAAATATTTCAAAATATTTTTAATTGCAATCAGCTGTTTTGGTAGAAAAATGCTCGAGAGTAAAGTTGCCGAGGTTATAGAAAAAATTTCCTTCGCATAACATTTAGTTCAGTTTGTAGATTGAATTGGCTGGTATTTTAAACAAAAACACTTTTTACTTTAAACTAATAGCCAATATTTCAATTGTAAACAACAAAAAGTGTAATTGTTTGAATTTAATCTTAGATATATGTCTTTTTTTGGAACGCTGACAATTTTTAAAAGGTCCCTTTCAATGAAAGTCGAACCGACTTTAAGGTGAAATACAAAATAATTATTTAAAAATCAAGTATAATAGGTTTAGGTAATCCAGTTATTCAATATTGTTCCTTAAGCCTCAAGGAATAAAATACAATAAACATTTCCCATTTACATACATAATCGCATTGTATTTTAAAATATTTAATTGCTGGTTTTGCGGATTTGAATCCGCCAGTCAAATTAAAGTCGGAAAGTTTTCGAGCGGTTTCGCTAAGAAGTTAAGAGAGCCGTAGCATAAGGAATTACGAATGCGTAAGGTTTTTTCGGAAGTGAAAACTAAAACAGCTCAGGGATTTCCGAATCCGTGTAGATCTTGCGGAAATAGAAACTAGGCCAGGGCTGTATTACTTGTCTTTTCCCATACAAAAGTCTTAAGCGTGACAGGCCGTATATCGGTCAAAACAGCGTCTAGCGGTATTGTGTTTGAGCCTTTTTTGTCGACTAATCTTAGGATCGAATTCGCATGAGGAAGTAAGAAAGAGCGTTTTGTGCGCTTTCTGGTTGGCAGCATTGTACGCTATACCACCTCGCGCACAATATTCAAAATGCATGTTCAATGCTTCCCCTCAATTGCCACAGCAATTGAGCACAGCCGAAGTCATCTTTAACTGCACTCATAAAATTTTTTTTTTAGATTTAAAAAAATTTCTTTAAAAAAAATCGCCCGAAAACTAAAAAAAAGGCAGGGACCATAAAATTAAGAAAAGCCACCATAAATACCATTTTTAAGGTTAATTTTTCAATTTTTTTTATATTATTCCTTAAATTTAGGGCAAGGTTTTCCGATTTGCTTCGTTTAGATTCTTTCTTAAATTACGGGCGAATTTCCTTGATTTGCTTATCAACTTTTCGTAAAATTACGGCGGGCTCTCCCTAAAAATTCAAACATCTCTGGCATGTGGTGACGGTGGCCGGTCAACACCTAGTAAGAGCAAGTCTCTTTTGCAACACCAAAAGTTTTAGCATTTTGGCCTCCTTTGTAAATAAACAATAATACGATTGATTTGTTGTAATACAACGACAAAAAATAATATTAATCTAAATAATATTATTGCTCATTTACAAATGCTGTAGCAACAAAATAAAATTACAGAAAATAATTGAAAAACAAGAAAGGAAGCTAACTTCGGCACGCCGAAGTTTTTATACCCTTGCAGATTGGTTTT
>JAEIIL010024725.1:0-11510 GCA_018905715.1 Drosophila lini | reverse complement strand
CTCACTGCTATATATGTCGGAACGGGCCGGATCGGACGACTATATCATATTGCTGCCATATAAATGTTCGATAAATTTTTAGAAAAAAAATTATAACTTCGTGTTTTTCAATATTTTTGCATCATTTTTGAGATATGACCATTTTATAATATTTCAGAATGTCGGTTTTAATTTTATGAAAATCGGAATATTAATAGAAAAATTTTATAACTTCTTTGTTTTTCAACGTATTTTCATCTACTCTGAAATATAAGCTTTTTTTATTATTTCAGAATTTTGGTATAAATTTTATGAAAATCGGACAACTATATCATATAGCTGCCATAGAAACGATCGGTAAAAGCCGAGAAAATGTGAAGCTAGGAATGTAAAACTGTAACTGCAAACCTGTAAACATAATAAGTATGGGTAAAATGTAATGAAACTCTGTTTTGTGTGTGTTTTCAGCATTTAAATCTATAACGTAAACATCAAAACCAATCTGTAAGGGTATACAAACTTCGGCGTGCCGAAGTTAGCTTCCCTTCTTGTTTTTTATATAAATTCAGCGTAGATGTAAATTTATAGAAAAACAGTTATAAATTTTGTCTATTAATTTTTCGATCGTTCCCGGGCAGCTATGTATGTATATTCATTAGGTTAGGTTAGGTTAAACTGGACGGTCCTCTTGGGGCCACATGATGGCCCTTAGTTGTCCGGCTGTGTAATGCATGAACCTGTAGATTATTAGGCGGTTTTGCGGTCCTTCAGGATCGATGTCTACTGCCTAGTTTCACTGCATGCGTCGCAGCCAGGCAGTGGCCTGTGGGTATTCCCACTAACATCCTGAGCACGTAGAGAGACCGAAGATAACCCAACAACAACCAAAAACTTGTAAGAAAGCTGGAGCCTAGTGGGACCGAAAGGGGGATACCCTTTAGCCAAAGCAATGAGGGCAATGTTGTCTGATAACCTCCATGGTTATTATTATTATTATTATTATTAATTATTACTAAGCTAAAGGCTAAGGTATACAAATTATTTAAATTGTACTTACCACAAACATGGCCCGACGCTTGTAGTGTGAGCAGCCGAAGCGCAATGACTCCGCTGTTGGTGGCGTGGCATTGCTATTATTACTGTTCTTATGACTGGTGCTGGTGATGCGTGAAAATTGTTCATGTTGGTCCTGCACTTGCGTAGCCTCCGAGGCGGGATTCAGGGGTGAAAATGTGGATATGCTGTGACAGTCGGGCTGATCCTCCTCCATGGGGCACACTGTCCCGTCAAAATTAAGACTCGGCGTCGATTTGGATTTTCGCAGCTTGTACCGCAGTGGAAAATAATCAACGGTCATTATTGTAGGCGACATAATCAGCTGCTGTCTTTGCTGCTGGCGAGACTGCTGTTGTTGCTGTGGCCGCTGTGCGCTTACATATAGATCTTGCTGCTGCTTTTGATGTGCTATCTGAGCGGCTGCTGGAAGCGAAGCGGGAAGAGCAGCCAGAATACCAGCCTCAGCCGCAGCGTCAGCCTCCGTTGAGGTCGCCGTTAGTGTAGTTGTCAGCAGCAGCTTTGACGATGAATTTAAATTGACTTGATTGGGTTCTTTTGTATTGGTAAATATTTGTACATCGTTGTGGCTGCTGCCCAAGTATTTGTTGTGGTTTTCATTTAGCGATATTCGGCGCGGCCGAAGCTGACGCTTCTTCATTTTGTTGCAGGAGCTAAATGCCTATATTTTGTTGCTTATATGGGTATGTGATTTTCCACTATTGGTTCGCGTCGGCTCCTCCTGCTGCGTTGCAGTGGTCTCTCTGTTAATTGATGCCTCCTCTCCAATTGCGCCTGAGAAGCATTTGAATAATTTGCCGATGTAGCTATTGGGACGACACATGTAGACTTTGTATCCATCCGCCCGTCTACGCGACAAGCTTTAATTAAAAAACTCTATCTGCTCGCCCCAGCTCGAACTCTCATTTTTGGGACTAACTTTCATGTATTTATTTCCTCATGTATTCATAGGCTGTCGTACAAATTTCGGTTGCCCAATGTGACACTGGGCTGAGAGCGATGAAAAAAGAGTTTGGTAGAAGTTATTTAGGTTTATTATTGTTAACACACTAATTGCTTTAACCTAGTATACATAAAATGCAGAGGCATAAGAGAAATCAACCATGTTTTTTTAATCTCTTAATATTTCACAGCACTAATGTTCTGTACAATTTCTTTTAAGAATTATCAGTAGCAATGAACAATTTAACTCCAATCACTCGTTCCTCGACTTCTACATGTTTCAAAATATATGAAATTATAGAAGAAAAAAAACTATAATTAACTTTAGTAAATTAAATTCAATGTTTTGCCGGTTTCATATTTTCAAGCAGATTAGTCCCTCAATTAGTGACTTTATATGTCCGTTCTGCATTGTAATCGAAGTCTCTGGGTCGCGTAATAAGTAGAAATCCATATGCAGATTTTCGGTGCCTTGGCCCACGGTGCAAATGAAATGAAGTGGAAAAAAAGAAGGGTTGCAAAAGAAAACAACCCACACTTGTTAACATAACCGGCGCGGCGTGCGACTCGGCAAAACTTTCGCTCGGTGGTTATTGGCTTTGCAGGTGTTGCTGCTCCTCCTGTTGCTTTTGTATTGATGTTGCAGCAAAAGCAATGACAACACACAAAAGCGGATCGGATGAGCTTTCGACCGGGTGGTTGCTTCTTATTTTTCGAAGCGGCTCTAAGCAAATAGCCAGCAGATAAATCTTTGCCCGAACCTTGTTTATTCAGATTACTTTTCGCAATTATTAAAGAGAGAGGAGGATGGCGAGCACGTTCTAAATAAATATTGAGAGTGTGCTCAAATTACAAGCGTAAGTAAGGCGATAAAGACGGCTCCAGCGGAAAACCAGTCGCCAAAAATGGACGTGACTTTGCTTTTCAATTAATATTGAACATTCGGTTGCTGACACGCACACAGCTCCAAATTGCACTCAATCGAGCAGACAAACTGCATAAAATAATGTCACGATCTTGGTAATCGGTTTCTGAAACTTTACAAAATCCGAACCGCCTTCGAAATGAAGTTTGGGTCAACATATGTCTGTATGTATGTATGTATGCACATATGTACAGTATTTAATTTGCACGCACCGATAAATTCATTAACGTATTTAGATATATACATAGTTGTCTGTATGTATCTACATTAATTTATATATGGGTTTTATTTAACTTATTTCTTGATTAACGTGTTTTTCTTTTGCCTTTGTACTTTTTGTGTTTATTTTTGTTGTATCCTCTACATCTTCTTCGCTTTTATTATCAGCTCCGCTGTGATTTTCATTGAGACTGAGACTTTAATTATTAATTTTGCCCGTTCGTTAATTATAATTTATTATCAATAAAACTTAAACTGGAAAGTAAAACAACACACACCAGGCAGCCGCATGGAGAAAATCGTTGGCCGGAGCTCGAAATCGAAATCAATTGAATTAAAAGCCACGGCGACGGCCACGACGAAACCGCGTTTAACTCGCGGAGACGGATCTGTGGATTCCGCTGAATCGAGCGGCGTGAGCTGCGATTTCCAACTGAGCGGATGGAGGCTGTTCCACTTGTTGCTGCCAGTCGGTCGGTCTGCCGGAGCTTTCTCTCTCGGAGCTTTCTCAAGCTTCGTCATATTCCCCTCTAGATTTGAATACAAAAATTAAGTTCGAGCACTAATAATATATTTATATTGCATAAATAAAGGGGGTAGCCTCTGGGCAGCTTGCAGTTCTTGTGGTCATGATTCCAAATCACAGCTAAATGCATGGGCATCCTAAAAGCTAATTGCATTTTGCGAGTCGTATCCACTTAGGCAGCGTTTCAAGTATAGGGAATACACCTTCTAAACTTTCTCAATCTGGACAAACCGCTCGCGTTTGTACTGATCGTAGTAGCTGGACAGAAACTTGAGCCGGCCCTCATACTTCAGGTTCATAATGGTCTTGACCATCGGCGGATGGTCGTTGCCGAGCTCGAGCCACAGTTGTCCACCAGGGTGCAGGTGGCAGCAAGCTAGCTCAAAGACCAGTCGAGCTACTCTTAAACCATCGGAACCCCCATCCAGGGCATTTAAATTCTCATAGCTAGAATAATGGAAACCAATAACCGGCCATCTCATGGAATTGCACCCCACTACTCACACAACGACCTCTGGGTGCAGGTACTGAAACTCCTCCGTCTTGACATACGGCGGATTGGAAATGATTAAGTCATACTTCTGGTCCTTCAGCTCCTCCGGCATGTACTTGTCCTCCTCCATGGTGTGGTTGTGCACACTGAAGCGACCCTCTAGACCCAACAGCTTGGCATTCTCCGCCGCCAGTACTGTTGCCGCCTTGCTCCTCTCGATGGCAGTGGAGACCACCTGTGGTAATGTGTGCAGCATTGACAGAGACATGGCACCCGAACCACAGCCAACTTCCAACATGTTGACGTGCTGGGCATCCTTGTAGTTCTCGATGACTAGGCGCACAAACTCCTCCGTTTCGGGGCGCGGGATAAAGACAGTGGGCGCTGTTTTCAAAGTGATGTCCATGAAGTCCCACTCCCCGATGATGTGCTGAAGAGGCATTCGCGCACATCGCGCCTCCAGGAAACGCTCGAAGTCCGCCAGCTGCGTTGGATTGAAGTTTAGCTGGGCGAAGGAATCGGGGACCGTATTCTGTGGACAAAGTTAACCAGGGCAGTAAGTTAAACTGTCCGCACTCAATGCATGCGGAGATACATACGAATTTCCGGTTGAGAACATGCGAAACAATGCACTTGATGTTGAACTCTGTGTCCTCAATTCCGGCGGCCTTCAGTTTGGCCGTCCATCCCTCCAAGGCCGTGGTTACGGGAACATTAGTCGCATAATTACAATGCGTAAGTGCGCGTGTAAGGCGCAGCGAGCGCAGGGACAGATTCCTAAGCATAATATTACTTATTACCTAATTATTTATTAACATAAATTCCGACCGCCCGCTGACCGGAATCAATGTTATCGATAGTATCGATATAGCACACAATTTTTGGAAGCTCTTTTTAGATATCGCACGAAAATCCTGATATGATGTTTCCACCTAGGACTGCATTTCGTCTTGTCTCACGGGAATTTTCAAAAATCAATTTTAAAAAGTTATTCATTAATATCCATGTTTTAAAGTCAATCCGACAGTTATTTTTGAAGTTAGACTCAAATCCTAAACGACGCTTAAGAGCATTTGTAAATAGCACATCAACTTTAACCCAGTTTTTCTCAAATTTGTCTTTTAATACTCATGGTATTCCCTTGACGACTAAATAACGCATTACTGATAATATCTTGGTTATTCCCTTGACGAGTGAATGACTAATTAATATAATTAAATATCGACGATGCATCGCGATAATTAGCTGATATTTTAAACTGAAAACAGCCGCTCCCATATAAATTGCTAAAAATATCGGCTAACTATCGCAATATATCACCGACATACACCGTAATTCAGTCGCTGGAAAAATCGGCTAAATGACTAAAAAGCAGTGCGGTTAAAGAGTTCGTATAAATCAAAGTTTTGGACTGCTAAATGAAATGTTAAAAAAAATTGAGATTATATAACTAGCTGAAAATATCGGCTAACTATTGCGATACATTGTCGATATTTTCAGTAATTCATTCGTCAAGAGACTAGAATAATTTAATGAAATCTACCTTAGAGGTAATAGTCAGAAGAAGTCTTCTAAAGCAACAGACATTCGGATCGTGACCCTTGCCAAAGGGACCCTTTCAAGTAACCCAAGGCCATTTCCACCCAAATTGACAACGAAATTTCATCCGGAAAGGTTCGCCGTAGACTTCAAGAGGCAGGATTACCTGAACGTATGAACATATTTTACATATGACCCTAAAGTTTTCATTACTTCGAAAACTAAATTGGCTTAAGTCATTTGTCATTGGGGTTGAAATATTTCCAATAAATACAAAACATTCATACATATGTATGTGCTTCTTCCCTCGTATTGCAATAATATTTTCATAGGAAATGGTTCATTGTTCGTTGGATGTACTTACAATTTTTATATTTTACAACATATTAAAATATTCATATAATATATGCATATTATTGTATATATTCACATTACGATTGCACAATTAATTGCCAAAACGAAAAAACAACGGGCTTAATGGGGTTAGGTTACAGTTAGACAAGGCGTTCTTTTTAAGTACTGAAATTGTTTAAATTTTCATGTCGGCATTCTAAAGTTGGGAAACCATTACGTTCTAAACACTCTAAAAGGAAAATGTACAAATATAATCGAAACAACTACTATCCGTCGATCAGTCTATGCTTCGAAGCTGTTTCCTCTACGAATTACAGGTGCCCGGGCAGGGGGTCGCGGGTGTCTCGCAGGTATAGAGGGCTAGTGAACGACTTGCCCTCGACCTGCGAGGCGAGATTCTCCCCGGCGTAAGTGAGAAACGGCGAGATCTCGCAGACGTCGCCGTGGATTATGCCTCCAGCCTTTTCAATATACTTCTTATGCAGCCGATGGAGGTCCGATCGGGCCGTGCTGGGACAGTCCTTTCCCGCTACATCGGAGTTTTTCAAGGCACTGAACTCCTCGTCACGCGGCACCTCCATTGCAACGAATTTCTGGGCAAACTCGAAAACGTCGAAAACAAACTTTTCAATCTTGATGCCATTGGGCTTGTCAGGCGTTAGCCGCTTGCCAGCGTTGTCGACAAAAGGGATCTTCTTCTTAGCCACATGGAGCTTCAATTCCTGCTCGTAGGTGCTACCTATTTTCTGCAGGAAGGTGGAGCTGAAGAAGTGGTTACATATATTCCCAGCACTGAATGTCAGCCGTCCGTCCGAGTTTCGCATCTCGGCTGTTTTGGCTGAGATCTCGCTGTACTCCACTACCTGATACTTTCCATCAACAATGGCCACCACTCCGACAGCCTCGTTGGGAGCTGCCTTCTCTACCACCTTAGCGGCGCAGTCGGCCTTCTCCTGAACACAGTAACCAATGAAGACGGGATCCGCCACCTTGATAAGAATGTTATCCACGCTGTGGGCGTGCAGGTACAAGACACCTCGCTTCCGCATATCGTCCAGTATGCCTTGGCGTTTCATCGCCCTGTATATGCCTCCGTTGCCATCCGGTGCGCGTGCCACCCGATGTTTCTTATCCAGAATGATGCGTCCATCGTATTCGAAGCATGGCAGCGATCCTTGCTCAAACAATAGAACGTTCTCTGGCTTCAATCCGAAAAACTTATTGGCCACAAAGTAGTCGTAAGTAGGTTGCACTGTGTGCTCTGACGTCATTATGTACCAGATGATGTGACCATGGTCGCCATTGGCCTCTTGGGCCAGTTCCTCCAGCCTTAAAATGCGCTCAGCTTGAATGCGGAATAGCGTTTTTCGGGACTGCAGTCCCACGTCGTACATTCCCTTTGGATGATCAAACCCAAGTCGTGTGCCTGCAATAACAGAAGATTGAAAAATATAATATAAAATATCAAAATAATGGTGAGCATTTTTTTTAATTTCTACATTTTATAAAAAAATAAAAAAAACAGCAGGTTGCTCATACATATGTATGTCAAAACGGGCCGGATCGGACGACTTAAAAATAATGTTTTTGAAACTTTATTAAAACCAAATAATTATATGCTATGTATAAATATATACATCTTATCTATGTATATCTGGATCGATTCTTAATGGTCCAATTGCAAACTGCAAGGCCATGTAAACTTCGGCGTACCGAAGTTTGCTTCCTTTGCTGTTGCTTTTTTATACCTGGCACCCGTAGGTAATATTTAACTAAAGAAATACAAGCAGGAACCGTCAACCGTTCGTTAACTTTACAAAATATTGAGTGCTCGAATACCTACAGAAAATACCCACAGACACGGATTCTGCCCTGCCTCATACATTTAATAATCACTAATTAACAACAGAAAATGCCGCATATTGATATCTCATCCAGTTGACCTTAAAAACAAGTTCGGCCACCGTTTCGCTCTTTACTTTTTTCTCTTTTGTCTGCGTTGATGTTAACATTTAAAAGCGGTTTGACTTAAGGTCAGAACCAATACCAAAGTTTAGTATACATATATGTACATTTATGTATAAATATATGAGATGTGCCATCTGTTATTTCGGTATGATAACTTTGAATAAGTTTTTAAAGATCTTTCTTGATAATTTAGCCATTCTTTATTTGTTACCTTGATTGGCATGAAATGGTCAAACTTTACTTTTTAAATAACCCTGTATAAAAATTTCCGAGTTAATGTAGCATATTTTGCTGACCTGTTTTCCGAACATTCTTTTCATTCGAAACACTTTAAAAATTTCTTCTTATGCTTGTCCATTTGTTAAACGTGGCTAAAATATTAATTTAAATTAATAGGTTTCGTACTCCCCTGCTCTTTCTATTTGGGTCAATACGTGAGTTGACTGACTTCAGTGCAGTTTATTCGTGAAAAAGTTAAAGAAATGTCAATGGTGATAGTTGTTCTATATATTTTAACTAAAAGAAGGAAGATTCAACACCATACCTGATATTGTATCAATTTATCAAATAAATTCTTTACTACTTAATGTAATAGTAAAAAAATATATATTTTTGTTTCAAGTTGTATCTTAATATTTAATAATACCCATCATACAAAGGCTATAGATCTAAAGTTGCTTATTTCGTTATCTGTTACCTCTACTTCTCGGATAGAGAAATGGCAAAATCTATTGATCTTATTTATCAGATCTTAATTATACATATATACTCGATGTCTGACGGGTGCCACAGATAAAGTAAATGGATTTAACTCTTTGCCTGGGCGTGTCTTTCTTTTCTTTTTCGCCTTGAACACGGAAATACACTTCGAGTTACAACAACTGTTGAGCTGCTGCACAAGTTAAGGCTAATTGAGTTTGAGTGTGCTCGATGGAGCAGTGTCGCTGTACGTATCAAGTTGTATATCAAGTAAATGAGCTTTATAAAAGAACACGCACACGCAAACAATGCAAAGTTGTTGGACTTGTAATGATGAAGTTGTTGTATAGTCGAGTCGATGTTTCACACTGGATTTGATTGAGTAATTATCAAATTATAACGCAATTTAAATGTACAGTCCAAAACATTATTTACACATTATACATATATCAGACCAATATAATCGAAGAAAGACCAATTAGTTGTATCATTCGTTAATATCGATATTTTAAGGATAAATGCTTATTTCTGTATATTTAAAATTCGGAAATAACAATATATACCGGTGCTTTTCCTCTAGATATATGTGCAGCCATTACCCACCTTGTCCTCCCGCCATTAGCAGCACAGCGACATGGCCGTTGCTGATCTGTCGGAGACCCTCAGCTCGGTATGCGGCCAACTTCTCAGCAGGAGCTCTATCGATGGATATCAGCTTGCCCTCGGGCAGCGGTTGCAGGCGGTCGTCTAGCTTAATGCCATTTTCGTTAATAGAAACTATAGCTTTGTCGAAGTATAGCTTGATTTCGTCCAGATTCAGCTCTTCTATGTCACGCACTAGCTCGGCGCGTTCTTTTTGTGAGAGCTCCGACCAGAATTTAAGCAAGTGCTCCTGTCCCACCTGGGCGAGACGCGAGTGCAGCGTCTGATAATCCGTCATTATGGCAATAGACTCGATTGTTTTTGGTGACTTTGCTGTGGCACCGCCAGCTGAGGAATAAAAAAAAGGAAAATAAATAAATCAATATCACTCAAATAACACCAAATTTCATGGGTTTAGACCAAAAAGTAAGATCCATATTCAATGCAAGCATAACATGTTGTAAGTTATGAGAAGTAGTTTACTTTTTACATCCAGTTTACATCCACATAATTTCAAATATTTAAATGGTTTTTGTGCATTTCTTGATTAATTAGCAACACGTATACAGTGCCTATCAGTCAGGTGTGTATTTACCTTTCTCTAACCGCTCACTGATATTTATTTAGCGAATGCGATAAAAATACCGTGTTTCAGTCTGAGGTTGTCTGAATTTTATTGCGAACCAACCGTTATATGTGGTAACTAAAGCGCAACTGAGCTCCCAGCGATCACGTCAGTGGTTTTTCTTGCTCAAAAGTGGAGCTGTTTCACGTACCCCGCTTCCGCTTCCATCTGTGTCTTTGCTTCCATCTGTCTCTGTCCGTCTGACTGTCGCTCGCTGAATGGCAGTTGCAAGTGTGTTGGTTATATTGGTTTATTTGAGGTATTTAAGTATCTGCAGGCGCATATAAACGTGGCCATGCAAGTTGTTGAGTCCCTGCTACCCTGCAAATACTTGCTGTCAGGGAAGGTCCCAAACAGACTTTTGAAACTCATATTGAAGTTAAGCATTAAATAGGCTTCCTACTCAATTTAGAAAAATACCGTTATTGTGCGTAAACATTATAAAATAAAATATACATGTATATAAATATAACTATTGCGGTGGCCTTTAAAATAATCCTCAGAGCATATTAATTAGCCTCTGTACCAGACGATGCAATCTAGCCATGTTCTGTTCTGCTCAGCTTTTAAATCTTATTTAATGTAAGAATGTAAAATGCGTACAACTTTATAAATTTCAATATATTTATAAATTAGTTTGCTAAGGAAAGAAGTCGGTATATCGAATTTAAACTACAATATAGTACAATATATGTAGAAAAGCAAAAGCCCAAATCTGAAGCAAGCGTCCCTGAACACAGACTTTAGCTTTAGTGAAAGTGAGAGGTGCACTGACCAGACTCTTAGCCAGGAACCAGTTAAGGGCGTAACCTACTCGTATTCGTATGGCTTAGCTCCTGAGCTTACAAACTAGTTATCGCACTTTGTTGGAAAGGTTATGGCATTTAAATAAGCCAAGAATTGACAAAAAAAAAGGTTGGGCCGGTTTGTTTGGTTTTCAGTTTTCGCTTCGAAGCTCGACAGCTGCTATTCACACGTTGGCAGAAAAACCGCCAAAGCTTGAGCCACAACACAAATACGTCCAGACACACATACACTCGCAGGCGCGCGCCCCCACAAACGAAACTGCGATAAGACATAGTATGTATGTACATTGTTTACAGACACTTGCTCGTTTTGATTCTGTTTTCTTGGGCTTTCCGCCTTGACTGCTTATCGCAGAGCTTGTCTCCGGCTGTTTATCACTACCAATGATTGGTCGGGGCCTTTCCTACTAACCATTCCGATGGCGTCGCTCTGTAAGCGACAATAAAACTCGAAAATACTTTTTTGGGGCCCCAGAAAGCGAGCAGAGAATCGATACCGATAGCCGATAATGCCAGCTGGCGGCAGAGCGACCATCTCTGGACCTTTAAAATATACCGCAGGTCTCTGAGAAAATATACTGAAAGAGTTTAAATGGAAATTATATTTTTCATTTGCACTATCTGCAGTCATTTGGCCAATATTTTCAGCGTCTAAAATTATGGAATAGGTAATCTAAATGTAGTGATATATCTCTTAACCTTTTTTTTACTTGAGAGAT